>JARGYV010070228.1:0-16087 GCA_029532675.1 Ornithodoros moubata | reverse complement strand
CTGCTGCATACTTCATCAAGAGATTAGTAGAAGTATACAATTTTTTATATCAGTTGAAATCACAGTTAAAGTTGTATTTGATTTTCTTTTTCTTTCTAAATTTGTATTTTCTTTTTGACTTCTTGCGAGTTGATGGCTCCAAATGCTCATCTCATTTCGCCCGCACAACTTGCATAGCCCAAAGGGCCTAACTGTTCTTGCCACAGTCTCTTCTGTGACAGGGTTGACTCAAACAGAGTATCTGGATTTCGAAGTTTAGCCATGGTGAAGGTGTCCCGATTTTCTTTTTTTTTTTTTTTTTGTTCAGTGGGGTTAACTACACTGTTCAAGGGGTTGTGACACTTTTCCAGTACCACCTTATAATTTCACTTTTTACAGACTTAGCGGTTTTAGTCGTACCTCTTGGCTGATAAAGTAGCATAAACACACACGAGCTGATGAACTAATACTATCAAGTGATTGAAATTCTGGTCCTGTGTCTAAGCTACATTTTCATCATAGATTACCATTAGTCAAGTTATAATCATAAAACATCCATCCTTACCTGCTTGCCACAGTTTTATACTGTGTTGTTGCAAACTCCAGTTTGTTGACCAGCAGCATTCTCAGATGCCTATCATGTCATATTGTTTAAAGCATTCATAAGCCATTAAGGATTGCATGACATATCTTGTGTCTGGAAAACTGCTCTCCTGCACTAAGCTGGCGTAGAAAACCTTTAGGTGACAGAGAACGAATATTGGATGAGTATATATATAGAAATACAATGTTTTGCGCAACCTTCACAGAAGACTTCTTGATTAACAAGGAACTCCTCAAAATCTTGGCCGCTGACACTTGGAACAGTGTTGCGAAGGATTTGTCTGTTGCTGAAGGTGATCCAAACAACGCACTAAAATTATGTGAAAGAAAAAATTATTTGTAAAATAATACAGTAGGTGCTGTATTTTATATAACAACATAGGTCAAGCAGTTGGCATGCAAATTTGAAATGACAAAACTTCAGATAAAGCGGAACAAACAACAAAAACAAATTCTTAAACCTGTCATTTGAGAGTCTGTTTGTGTTTTTCCTTTCTGCTTCATCGGATGTTTCCTTGTTTCACTTAGTGTATACAAGCTTGTTTGCAAGCAGTGCAAGTACCCTCCCAAATGGCCAGTGAGGGCTCCGAAGTGTGTCATAGTCCTTGTCCCCAAGTTTGTTAAAACAGCATCGCTTACGGAAACAATTTCAAGTGTGCATATTATGTAAAATATGTGGACTACAGTATGCTGTTGTACAAAATCAAGTCTGATGAAATTGATAAAATAGTCTGTAGCATAATTTCAATGGGGCGTTTAAGCAATGAGATTTCTTTAGTTTAGTTTACACAAGACATGGTTGTGCCACTGATTTTTATAGATTGTGTTTGTGTTTCAGGCACCTGGTCGGGCATTTTACCTCCTGTGGGTGAATATCCTTGGGCCATGGTTTTTCCAGCCATCTCCACCTGAGGCTGATGATAAGAAACAACGAAAATTGGAAAGAAAAATGCGAAGACATTAACAAAAAATGGAACACTTATTGTCTTTTGACAGTAGTATTCACACATTTTTGATGTGTAATACAGATGCAATTCTTTCTTTTTGTACTTTTATGTTTGGAGAGTTTCTAGAATGTTACCACTTTCTTCGTGCCACTCAATTAGACTACTGTGCTGGTTTAGAATTAGTCTCATGAAAGTGGGAGTGAACATAGCAATCATTGCCTGCTGCACTTGAGTTTAGTCTAGGGCCAATGCTTCTTGCCAGTCCTTTTTGCAGAGCAGAAGTTGAGGCTGTTGTGGAGGTACATGACTTGAAGGGAGACAGTACCCACCCCTATGTGCATTCATTCATATTTGCCTGTCTCTTGTGTGCGAAGCCTACGTATGGCTCAGCGTCAGTGTCTGTAGGCTATGCTTGAGAACAAATCTAGGGTAGCCTGCAAAGAAGGGGGCATGTGTTCTTTCCGTTTTCTCCGAAAGGAGCATAAGAATGGAGCCCCAGAGAGACGAGGAGTAAAGCAACACTCTGGCTCAGAACGGAGGTTCCCAAACGTGAACCAAAGTTACCAAACCAACTTTGTGCACACCTAGGTGTGTGCCCCAAATATAAGGTGTTACTAGGTGACACGAAATAGACTTGGTGCTGCAAAAGCAACCTGGACTGATTTCCCACATTCGGAGGTCGGTGCTATTGAATATGTAGGGCAACTCCACTAACAGCCTTGCTTTCCAAAAAGATTCCATTTGTCAGGTCCGACTACTGCTTCTGATAACCTGGTGAGTGTTAACTTGGAACTGCACCCAGTACCAAAAACGCACAATTTTGTTCTTGCAGATGGTGTTCTGTAAAAGAGCATTTACTGTTCTGGCATTCAACAAGGGGCATGTCTAGGGTGGGGCAGGTGGGGACATTTGACCTCGGCATCATTTAAATGGGGTGACAGCAACACTGACGAGGAGGGGAAAATGTTATTTCATTCAGAGACTTACACTCGATCGATGAGAAAGGGACAGAATGTTAACCCGTTTGCTTGATACTGATATCATGGTTGGACTCTTCCTTGATATCAAGTATTAGTGTTATGGTGCGAGCACAGTATCTTTGATAAATTTTATTACTGGTGGATAACTTTTATTAAGAAATATTAGAGGATGCAGTGTGTCACTGCCATTCCGTTCAAACATGAACGAGTCCCGAAGGCTACCTTGAATGTATTTTGGCATGGAGATGAGATCATATTCCCTAATCTCTGTGTCTCGATCCAGATAATGCTAAAAATGGAGGATCCTATCATCATCTGTGAGAAGTCTTACATCAAACTAAAAATACTTTTGTATTTGAAAATTCGAAGAAGGCTCTAGGATCTGTCTGGCCTGTATTTAAAGGCATGAAAAAGAAAACTAAACTAATGAAACAGACATCGATGTGGCGTCTGAGGCAGTTTCGCAACAGTCGACGTCAGGAAAGCGGTGGTCAATTGTCCAGTGCAACTGTATTTCCTTTCGTTTTTAAGTCTGCTCATTAATTCGAAGTTACCTTGATACAGGTGCAACACCACTGCGTGCCATGCGCGTGACCCTCAAATACTTCGCATTCTTCGTAGCCTCCAGTGCAACTAGAGTAACTATATGGGTTCTATGTGTTGTACCGCACATGGCAAACGCTGTTTCTGGCCTCGTACGTATTCTGGAAGTCATACCTACTTGAAATCCTGCCCCAATTTATAAGTGCCGGTCTTCTTCAGCCTTTGGAACTATCACCGCAACCTTTGGATCGTGTTGGAACTACTTTGTTTGGGCTTCTTCCACCATCGACTATGTGAAACTGCTGGGCAGTCGTCACCACTGTCATGTCGAGATGGCCCTGCTCGCCGCAGGTACATCACGTAAACGGCTATCTCCATTTCTCATATCCCACTCCGTTATCGTGTCCCTCGCGTAGGCATATCTTTCTCGCCATTTTACTTCAAGACATTTTGTATTGCGCCATCGTACCAACCTAGGTAATTCCAGGCTAAATCTCGCAATCAAAATTAATTTATTTCATCGCGTCCCATTTTCGACCTACGAAACAGGGTCGCTCGTCATTTGCGCTATTTCTTGCAACTTTGCGCCTCGCTAAATTTACATTCCAGACAAGCTGAAAGGCCCCCAAAAATTCAGCACCTGTACACCAGGACTGCTTGCCTTGCAGATCCAGCTCCAAATAGTTGTTACAATATTTAATGCTAACTACACATGCGCTGAACATGCTAAGCACAAATCTCGGCCGTAATTACAACCGAGACTTGTGCGTGCCTACAATATAGCCGACAAAGTATGTGAACACAACAGGATGGTTTACGTGCTGATGCCTCGTGAACAGACTATTGGACGCCTCCGACACACATTGTATATGAAACTACTACCTGTATAGCACAGGGAGATATAGTATACGTATAATTTTAGATATTAGTGTAGTCTAGTAGATGGCCCAAAATATACCTGAATGGATCCAATCCCTCCGTTTTGTCTAGTAACTGCGCTAATGGTACGCGCAGTTTACGGATAATAGGCGTCTACCTATCGCCCTGACGCAAATCCTAGACCCTACGGTCTAGGATTGGTGTCAACTACGACCACACTTCATCACGGCTGTCTGGAGATGTAGTTTAGACATTACATCTGCTGTACTAAGCCCTCGTCTAGAATTATGTTATACATTCTAAAATCTGTAGCAAATACCCAATACACAGCCAGAGTTGACTGTGGAACGATTTATTTCAACATTATACAGATCGAATAGCTCACGTAGACCAACCACACAAACAACAAATACGCCACACGTCTACACATACGTCTCAGAACTTACCTCCTTGAAGGAGTGAAGAGACCAATAATCTCTGAACAAGTTTGCGTTCGTTCACCTCCTTAGATACCAGGCAATACAAGAGTTTGCATAATAGGGGCTGGACAGTAATAGGGGCTGGGATGCACCTGTGCAACCCTGACACAAAATTACTGCAAATGGTTCCCAAGAAAAAAACTGCATTTGAACATTACAATAAGATAATAATTGGTGAGCTTTCGTCGCGAGACAGCTGTGAACATGAGCGATGCCACAGGGTAGGACTGCGGATAATTTAGACCACCTGGGGATCTTTCGACATGCACCGGAAATCTCACACAGTGGTGAAATGACACACGGTGTCAGTAGCAATGATTACCTCCCCCACATTCCTACCGTCCTCGACCGGGGTCGAACCCGCGACCTTGAGCACAGAAGCTTGGCACGTTACCGCTGCGCTGCCGAGGGCGGCATAAAGCAAGAAAACTAGTTACTAATTTTGCGTTAATTATTTTAGCAAATGCGCATGATATACATCTCTATCAGTATTATTAACCTGGTAACATACCGGTCATTAGTCTTCACAACACATTGTTGCACCACGGGTGAAATCCCTGGGACATACCATAGTATAAAATGCTAGCTTGACAAAATTTGCTACTCAGCATAATACCGATCACATTACAGTCATGTGCTTGTGCGTAAGAGAAAAGTTTATTCATGAACAAAACATTTCATAACTGCCCAATATCTGGGTCCCGGTAACTGCTGAATGGCTGAGTTGCCCAAGACGTAACTCACTTTCCATTGGATATTATAAGTACATATCTCAGTAGCAGTGACTTGTTAGGGTCAGTTCTATTGTTCAAGCCCTAAATTTGGCTTATTGGCCCAAAAAGAAAGTGAGTTATTCGTGTGCTGTGGATGATAACATGTGCTACGAAATCACATAAAGGAAGAACAGTTGAAGGAAGAGTTCTACATGTGCACACAGTATTTGTAGCTCTAGTACGTGAACCATGTAATGCGCAGTTGTACAGTGGTTTGCAGACGGCAAAAAAGGTGGCGGCTCACTGAAGTCCTGGGAAGGGGCTGTTCTCTTGTTTGCTACAGGCAGAAACCACCAAAAGTTAGAGAGACCGTTTGAGATTGAATCCTTGTTTAGTCTTCCCTGCGAAGCACATGCATGTTATAAAATATGTACAGAGACTAATGAATGCAGAATTGACAATTGAGCCTTACCACACCTAGTAGCATTAGAAAGAAATATTTTACATTGGTAGAATTAGTTCATAAAGAGGAATAAACGAAGGAAAGGATAAAATTTATAGAGGTCTTGACGAGTCCCCCTGTGTTGATAGTACAGAAGGACGTGCCGAGATGGGGTTGAAGAGCACTTGTGATGCTGCAGGAAATGAAAAGGAGTAAGGTAGAACATCAAATGAACAAGCATAAAATACAACCGTATTGTACCTGTTCTCTCAGGTGTCGTGAGGATGTCAGCAAGGAATCCATATAGCTACCACCCTTAGATATAAATTTTCAGCTGGCGAACTACCAGCGGGGTACAAGTATGGTTATCTAGATCTATATGGTATAGCATGGCTTATCGTTTAATATGTTGACGCTCCACCGCATGCTTACCAGGTGCCTCATGTAGAGGTCATTGCTCATAAAATGAAGACACCTGCTTTTCAGGCTCAGATGTTGTACGGGATCCAATGAAATTTTGCAGAAGCATGCTGTCCGGAATCCACACGACATAATTTGAGTGAGACATGCAACAGTTTCACTAAAAACAGCAAAGAAATCCTATCGGACTTTACACTATTACACCTTTTCCTGAGCTCAGTTGGGAGCAGACAGAAGGGATGATCCTTTGTAAATCAGGGACCAACGGAGGTGGAGGCATCTGGTGCATACACATTGAAAAACGGCGCAGAGCAAAAGGTATATATAAGAGGGCTTGTCAGAATAAATTATTACCTTCGGTGCACTTCCCAAACTCTTTCCTGCCTCGTTTCCCAGCGTTTCCCCATTCACGTCACTAGAAAAGACGCTGCCGTTGTTTTCTTCATTATTTGTGCTGCTCACTGTCACCGTTCAAGTTTTGGATGTATTCTCAGCCCTAGCCAGCTTTTCCGTAGTTTTATAAATGGTGCCTATGACATCTCAGATAGATCGGAACAGTGAATCCCTCTGAGAAATGTGGATGCTTACCTGTGGTGCACAGAATTCGAATTTTATGCGCATCCCAAGATGGCAATGGCGCGTAATGGTTCTTGAGAAGCTTAACTACCTCAAACTTTGATGCTTGTAATGGCCAATGGGAGCATGGTCCTGTACTTGCATCCAACACCCAACGAGATGATACCACGTACGTGCCGAGGTTGCTTAAAAACTTCACAAGGTGATAAATAAAAATAAGCATCAAATCAAACGCCTACTTTTTAACGTGCTGAGGAGCGGAATAAAGGAAAGAAAGCAAGGTCATCATCGCAAGGATAGCACATGCCCTTCGACATAACCGCAGAATGTTGTACGATTGTGGGAGAAGGCTCTAACCCTGAAACAACAAACGTATACAGCATAGAAGGCGGAAACGCAAGGGTGTACATGTCCCGATGCAGCTTGTATACCCTGCCTATGAACACAGGCTTACTGTCCCACTTATTTTGATAGAAACTTGCTATAGCCAGAAACGGTTCGAATAAGCTATCGCCTCGCTAATATTCCCACTGTTCAATAAAGAACATACCCCAAACAATGCTGGCTAAAACAGTGATGCACAATCGACATGTGACAAGGTGATTCTTTCAATCTGAGACGAATTCTTTCCCAGATACCGGACCCTGTCTGCACCTTCTGAATATACTACGACCACGGAGTACCGGGTGGGTAACTGTTACCTCAAGGCTGTTAAAAAGCGGCGAAAGACAAACACGACCGCGACCACGGAAACTACGATGGAAATTGGCGTCCAGGTCAGGCTGCAGAGTTCAACGTGCGGTTGACTGCGCGCTCCTCACTGTTCAGACTGGGAGTCCGTGCGTTCACTGCTAGCCGTGATGTATGGGCGTTTTTCCTGGTTTTCCCACACGAGTAAAGGCGTATGTCGACAGTTTCCTGTGGAGTCGGTCCAGGACGCTTCCCCCCGAGCAACAATACCGCCAGACTAAGTAGGGAGACCACTCATTAAATCACGGCACACCGCCACCACAACTACCATAGTTACGAACGTTAAAAAATGTCGGATTACATTATATATATATGAGAAAAGCGTGCATTAATTCACTAGATTGTCCGCAGTACTACCCTATGGCATCGCTCATGATCATAGTTGTCTCGCGACGTAAACCCACGAGTTATTATTAATTCACGAGATACATTTTAATAAACATTTGGTCGACACTGTTTGTACCATATATACATGGCAACCGTAAGTGCCGTAAAGGACGAGAAATGTCTAAAAAAGTGTTTGGCTATTTAATGCCTAAAGCACAATGCATGGTAGACATATGGTCAAATGTGGCGCCATAATTAGGAGTCTATGAGACCATTTCTAGCCGTCTAGACGTACGATAGATGTCTACTTTTAGCCCTATCCCTAATGTGGCAGATTAGACATTTTTAGACGCCTAGTATACGTCCGTGTGCTAGTTGGATAGTGCTAGTCGCACTATAGCGACTTGCAGCGACACAGAGTTGCTAGTGTTATTTTCTAAACTCTGACATTTCTGCATATATGATTCGGTGTACGCTCGGCACAATTTATTACGTTATCTGGAAACCGGCGTAACATTGACATGATCTTCAGTGTAACCAGCTGTTTTCTCTGGCCATTCGCTTTCATCGTGGCTTTTTCAATAGTTTATCAGTTTGCATATGTTTTCAAGAACAACTTTTCGAAACATTTGGAGCATTTGAGCGGAATTATGACAGGCCGTTGTTCTCAGATGAAAGAAAGGATTGCACGATAGACTGGAAAATGTGCTTGCAGGTCGCCGCATGAAGGAAGACAAAATCCAATAGTTTGTGTATACAAAATTGAAAGTTCAAAATATTTCGCTTAAACTAGACTACTAGAGCTGACAGTCATTGACTAAGTATGTTATTAAACGACGCTACATCTGTGGGAAGCGGCTCTTGTCGCAACAGTATTTATCTGCTCACCGACGCAAATCTAGGGACACTAGGGCTGGTTTGTGCGAATTTGGCAATTTCAGTTATCATCCTCTCTGACTCTCATGGCGCTGTGCATGTAATCGAGTTAACCCCTTATGTGAAGACCGCTTGGTAACTAACGATACACGACCAGAACGCAGAAACTGTTCTGTTTAATATGTGTAATTGTAACGGTTCCGGTGAATGCAGTCGTAAAATAATATCTATTCGTCCTGCATAGTTTAACATCTTAAGTCTGGAGTTGATATTTCGTGCTAAACAACAATATGCTGCAGGCTGAATGCAACACTTAACTCTAAACAAAGCAGTGTCGTCGTACGTGATACGTGTCTCTGTTGATCCCATGGCAACAATAGCTGTTTAAAGCAGATCTTTCTCATGTTTCCATTCAGTTTTGTGCCAGTTCACTACTGATAAACCTGCCACGAAAGTCTCGTGATTTCTTACATTCTACATTCTGGGTGATAGTTATCTAGGCTTAACTCGAGAAAATAAGACTAGGTGAAACGACCTGCAAAAGGTCCCACCGTGCGAATGACTGAGGCTACGAAACCGCGTTTACATTTTCTCTTTCCTGTCACCCAAAAAGCCGGCGTTTTTTTTCTTGCTGGTCGCGCCCCTCTTATTGGGACAGCAAAAACTGCAGCACCTACGCAACGCCGATGCGAACCGGAAGGGCGCCGGCACAAGGCCATCCCTGTTCTTTCTGCTTTATTCACTGCTCCGAGGGGCAATATTTTCCGCCACCGTGCCATCTGGAAGGCGAAGCAACTGCTGGAGAGGAATCGACAGTGTCCCCTATCCCTCACGTCCCGATATCGTAAACAAATCCCCACGCTCCCCTGCGCTGGCGTCACGAAGCCACGTGACGGGCCCTCCTACCCGTTCTCCGGCTTCGCTGACAACCCACAAGTTGTCTGTCTTTCGGTGGTGTCGTACCTTTCGCACTGCGGCTTTCCTCGTCACGGACTTCCTCAACACAACATTGGTAGCCCCACCTGTCGCGTCCATAACCTTCGTCGCGTAAGTGCTACTGCAAATTTGTCCGCAACGCCGTAGAGGGAATTTTTGCGCAGAGCGTTGCGCAAAACTTCTCTGCACTTCGCGGTGCCGCGACCGCCTATTTGCTAGTCCTTCTTCCTGTTCTTCATGAGAATCTAATGGCGACATTTCTCGCTGGAGATGGGCCACTTTTGCAAGGCGGCCCTTTCGAAAGAGGCTTCGCTGAAAATCATCAGCAGAGCTGAAGGTGACCCATGCCTGCAAAAATGTGGTTCCAGCTTAGAGCTTTTATTCGATGCAGAACTGGAGGAATACTGTGCCAGTGAAGTGTCATCGTGTAGTGTGCGAAAAGAAAGAACTAGAGAGGGAATAAGGAATTGTGTGTCCCTTATTTCCCACACTAACAAAACGTGCCATTACTAGTGAACAGTAGGTTAGGTATACCCGAAAAGGTCCCACAAATGCACTGAACTCGTTTTACAATATTCGTGGGGCGTGTACAGAATCGAAACCCATTAGGAGTAGCGTGAGAAGACCCAGAAAATACGCCGTCCGAGACGGGTATTAATTATGTATCTCTGACATTTAGAGCACCGGTATTCGACGACACCGCTGCATCGCTTTTTCTTTTCTCTTGTTTTTTTTTTTTTGTATGTGTGTGTGTTCATGATTTAACCTCTCACTAAAATGTGCATTAATTTCGAATTCAAAGAAAAAAAAAAACGGTTTGAATCGTATCCATCCTGTGCATTAATGTACATCTTAGACTGTCCTGTAATACATTAGCCATAAACGGCGTGCAATATTCCCGAGAAGTAAAAGTGATTCTTGTTAGGAAGGCCTCTGTTTTGCACGCTTTACGAGCACGAGAGCGCGCAAAAGTCGGCAGTTAGACTCTGTTTTTATCGGTATGGCATAATAGCAAGTCAAATATACGTCTGAATGACATTTTGTTGAACCTCAAACACATATTCGTGGCTCGGGAAAAACACATCGTACAGCGCAAATCACGTAAAGATGGCTTTGCCGTTTCAATTGTAATATAGCCGTGGAGTACCCTTTACAGGCGTAGTTCCTGTATGTAAAGCTGTGACCATGTTTTTAAGCGTCTAAATAATCTCTAGATAAAATACAGCATAAAGGTGGTAAGCATCGGGAGCTGCATAATTTCAGAACAACTTTTTTAATCATGTTCGCAGTGGGGAACGCGAGTATCGATGACGGGTTTCCATTGTTATTAACTGGTTTCGTCACATAAGTGAAGTGATTCCACACCTGTGTACTGGTGACACCTGTCGAGTTCAGCATGCAGTGACACGCTTCAGTCACGCTAATATCTGTCCATCTATCATATTAAATCGATATAAAAAGAAGCTAAACCAAATATATAATTGGAAATACTGGCTATGCCCCAGCTAACACATTATTATTGCAACCAATCACTGGACGTAGCGACACATGAATAAATAAATATTAAAAAAGAAATGAAACGGAAATGCGTACAAGTAGTTCCAGAGCCATGCCTCAAGACTAGGCAGGCAGACCGCTCGGTAAAATAACGATCCACCACCGTTCCTAAACCATTGCGCCGTAATTTCGTCATTGGCTCCTGTTCATTGACCATTTGCAAGGACCGCAGTAAAGTAGTCATAAGTATAAAAGTAAAATAAAAGCCAAGGAAGTCTTGCGCGCGTGTGTGTGCGTGAAATAACAGAAAGTCCTGCGCTTTCGACATCATTTAACTGATTTCAATAGCGTGCTCCTTACCTTTCAGGCATCGACTTTGATACAGATCGCCTCTTTCGCAAAGCCCATTTGAAAAACGTTTTATGTCGTGTGCAGTAGGATGTAACAACTGGCTATATCGGCAAGAAACCGAGAGAACAACACGGAACTTTTGAAGCACGCAGAGGAAGCCGCGTTTCATTAAAGCTCGGACGAGTGGTAAAGTGATTAATACGCGGGTAATTACATAAGCAAAGTGAATGGAAGGCGAATGATCGCAGAAACGTGCTGCTGTGCTGCATAGTGCTAGAAAGGACAGTCGTCGAGAGTGAGTCAACATATTAGTCTTCGTTTTTGTTTCCCATGTTAAATGCACCATATAAATAATCATTTATTCACCATTCACAAGACAACCAACCACAGTGCCGAAGCGAGCGTCAGACACACTGTCTCATGTCACAAATAAGTTTAACATCGAGAGTCCGAACAGAACTCGTTTAGAGGAGAGAGGCAGACACAGAGTCCTGTCGGCAGAGTCTATTTCAAAACGAACAGTCACAGATGCGCGAGCCACTCGCTCGACCGAGGATCGTCATCCTCACGTAACAATGTACCGGCCAAGTCACTGTCCACCCTGATCAATCTGTTCTTTAGTAGTGCGGCTTTATACTCGATACATATACAAGATCCCTTTTAGCAGAGGCCCGGGTGCGAGGGCGGTCGGGGTCAGCATTTTGGACGGCGTAGTTATCTGGTGAGGGCTGTCGAAGAATTTTGTAGGACACAAAGTAACGTCGTAGTAGTTTTTGTCGTGGTAGGCAAGCCTTCGGGTGAGGCTTCCGAATCCAGACGAGGTCACCGGGCCTGAACGGAAGGGTGCGGTTGGGCATCTTGGCGCTGACGCTGGTGCTCTCGGGAGGTCAATGTGTATGTTGTAGCGAGTTGACGACTCTTTTCTGCGCGGCTCATTAATTCGGTTACTTAGACTGTAAAATAGCCGTCGGTGAGGTAGGGAAACAAAATATTCAGGCTAGTGGTGCTAGACCGAGCGAAGAGCAGAAAAAGGGAGTGAACGAGGTGGTGTCATGGCGTGAGTTATTGTAGGCATAAGTGATAAAGGCTAATACGGCATCCCAATTCGCGTGGTTGGCGTCAACGTACATAGAGAGCATGTCGGCGAGAGTGCGGTTCCGCCGCTTCGTGAGGTTGTTACACTGTGGGTGGTAGGCCGTAGTAGTAAGGCGTCCAATTCGGCGAATCTCTATAGCGCCCAAGATTTCATGGGGTGCACCATGTCGGAGGAAAACATGTTCCAAGAGAAACGCTGTGATGTCAGGTGCAGTGCCAGTGCGGAGTCCCTTCGTTTCAGCATAGCGGGCATGGTGGTCTCCACAAACGATGATCCAACGGCTGCCGTTAGCTGAGACGGAAAACGGTCCAAGGAGATCAATGCCAACACGGTAGAACGGCTCAGGGGACGGAGGTATAGGCTGAAGGGCACCTTTTGAAGAAACAGTCGAATTCTTGAGACGGTGGCACTCACAGCAACCGCGTACGCACGATGAAATGGACTTGCACATTCCAGGCAAAAAAAAGAAAAAGAAAAAGAAAAGCGACGGATGACCCTATCGTACGTACGAGCAAAGCCCTGACGGCCTGAGGTCGGATTGTCGTGTAAAATGACGCAAAATGTCTTTTGATGAAGGTGATACGGAATTACGATTAGATGTAGGCGACCAAAGGGGTCAAAATTCTGTTGCGCAAGATGGAATCACGTAATATGAAATTTCGTGTCAGCCGAGACTCCTGTTTAGACAGCGGCGACGGAGAGTCTAAGATGTCGATGATACGATGTAGGGATGCGTCTTGCCGTTGTTCTTTGAGGAGATCAAGATCGAAGAAGGGACTCCGGTCAGATGGATCATACAGGTTAGCGACCACAGGAAATGGCGAGCGAGACAAGGCATCCGCATCGCGGTGTTTCGTACTGGCTTTGTACACAACGTCTAAATTTTATTCCTGTAAAAGGAGAACCCATCGAGCTAGATTCCCAGAAGGTGCCTTAATGTTAGCTACGGTAATGTTAGCCTACGAATTGCGACGATTCTGGGGCCGGCGAGCGTGGCAGCGGTATGGCGAAAAAGAGCGAGCTGTCGGGATGATGCGGTTGGACTGGGCGTTCCTTAGCCGTGGCCTCTTGTCTATCCGGCGCGTTTCCATAACAATTAGTGGAGCCGCTGTAGCGTCTAACGCGTCAAACATGACCACATCCAAAACAGATAGGTTGGTCATCCGCAATACAACCGGAGCCGGAGTACAGGTAATGGTATCGTGGGGCTGGGTTGCCAGTATTGAAGAAATGTCCACGATTGTTCCTGATGTCGTGATACCCGTTCAAAATGTTGCGCATGGTGAGTAGAGGGGGGCTCACTTTTGGAGTAACGTTATGATCAATGATAAAACTTGTTTGCGGTGTAGGCGGTAAGGACGACGTTACGCGCTAAATTTCCTTTTGGGCAAAATCGTGAATATGAACGGGTGAGGTCGACCGCACGTTACCCATAACAGCTTGTATTTCTTCACGGTCTATTCGTCGGATTAGGTTCTCTAAATCATCTACACTGGTATCAACATCTGCAAGGGTGTGCACAACGTTGGGCAATCGGTGAACAGACGGTGGTGCAATACGATTCCGACGGAGCGCCTCGAACTTGCGAGTTTCGGCAATCAACGCGCTGATAGTGGTAACATTACGAAGCATCACGAAATTAAAGGAATGTTTACGGGAACCGAGCCGGCAGAGAGAACAGACACAGAGTCCTGTAGGCAGAGTCTCTTCCAAAACGAACAGTCACAGATGCACTCACTCGAGCGAGGACCGCCATCGTCACGTAACAATATTAAGCTGATAAAAACAGGTACTACACTTATCAGATATCTACACATATCTGATACGAGTGCTATTCGGACTCCCGATATTAAACTCCTCATGTTCATTAAACTACTAATGTTCCGCGAAGGTTGTAAAACACGGTGTGCCGTCTGTCGAGATTTCGGCGCACTTTAAAGAACCCTCAGGTGAGCAAAATTATCGACAGACCGGCCACTGTGGCGTTGCTCGTGATCACAGTCGTCTTGCGACCTAGAGCCGCAAATTATTATTAACCATTCGCGCTTGTAATTGGTGGGACGTACATATAACTAAATGGGAACTCGGCGTTGTGTGTAAGGGGCTAATGAGCCTGGTGTCTAGTTATGTGCAGCTCCCGACATGGTTGGTTGTAATTTTCCGTTCGTGCATGGTTGCAATTTTCCTAACAACCGCTTAGCGGCCGCTACGTAGGGTGTATAAAAAAGTGAAGACAATCGTGTCGAGCGTGCCGCCTGTTTTCCCTTTAGCTGGAAACGACGCACGTGTCCTTCTTAGCGACGTCGACTACGTGCAAGCAGCAACAGCTCACCAAGAACGCTCGTTTTATGCGTGTTGCATCGTTGGCTCAGGTACGTTTGCTCTAGATCAGTTTCACGACCTGTTAACTTTGGATAAGACGGAACGAATTAGTCAAACTCCGTAGTATTGAAATAATTAAAAACGCAAACACGGAGGAAAGAAAAAGCTGGCAGACCGAAAACCACAAAAGGTCGTGTAAGTGAAGCATATGTGAGTAATAATAATAATTGCGGTATTGGGTACCAAATGCTGAAGAAAGATGTGGGGGATTACACAGGTGCCTGGTGGAAAATGCGCCGAATAAGATGCAGAAAATGCCAGAAAATGCCAATAGAGCATTTTCTGGCAGCCGTCGCTCTCTTATCCGGCATCATGTGGACATGTTTGACGCCTGTTTCTGGGTTGCGACACTCGTTAGACTTGATTGTTCACTAATGATGCAACTTCAGTCCTCCTGGCATGTGCCTGTGTACGAAATGCAGCCACAACAACTGTACTTGCATTTAATTCTGATGCTGTAATTTGGGAATAATGAAGAAGGTATTCTATATGGACAAATTGTCTCTACACGCGCGCTGGGAGTTCCGTACCTTATATCGACGTTTCATTCTAGTGTTTTGACAGTACGCACGAATATATGGCGGAGTCAACAAAAATAACATTTCGAGGGTCATTTGTTTACGAGAGAATTGCTTTCTTCCCAGCATACAAAGCCGACTACAGCGGTAGGTCATTACCGACGATGGAACGGCGGCAAGCTTTCGCGTTAATGAATTCTTTCATATGTACTGTAACGGGTGCTCGCGGAAAATAATGCTATGCATGGCAAATCAAAATGGGTTGTATGCGCGAGAGCTGAAGCGCGGCAGTGCGTCGCGAGGAAAGGGCGCTGTTATTATTACTATTAGGTGGAATCGAGTACGTATCCACGTTGTTCATTGTAGACTAGACAATAGTGCAATCTAGAATTGTTCCTCCATACCCAAGACAACAGGCTTACACGAGTTATGACTTGCCTTCTTCCATCTTTGCTTGTTGGCTTGAGAGAATTGTTTATTCTTCGTGCAATTTACACGAAGTTCGGGAACACGCAGCTTGTGCCTTTTGGCCTTCCTTCCTATGTTTTGTCTTTCCTATCTGTGTGTATCAAATTTGGCAGTCGATGTGCTTAAGTTTATCGCACAGCTTCCCTACGTGTACCACCTCGAGTCAATAAATGACGAACGCCGCATATTATCAGTTATTTTTTTAAAGGGTGACATATTATTGGTCAAGGAAAAGCCCATTGTCATGTTCCGTATAGCCGAAACGTCCCTGACAAGTAAAATGTTGACCAGATAGGTTGACCAGGTAGGACCAGATTGGCCAGAT
>JARGYV010070220.1:0-13904 GCA_029532675.1 Ornithodoros moubata | reverse complement strand
CCCCCCTGATGCACACACATGTATTTCTGAACCCGAGAAACCACGTAACGTCAAAGAACGCGCTGCCGCAAATGGACTTGCAGGGGAAAGAAACGATCGTAAACGCTCTATACTCGACTAGCTATTTGAACATTCACAGAAAGGCACGGGGTTCTTTCGCAAGAGCAGAGCCAAAACAATTTGAGCCAAGTTTTAGCCCTCAAGCCGAGGATCCCTGTTACCGACAAGATCCGGCTGTCAGTGTTGGATGTAAAAAAAATATATCCCCGCAAAAATAAAGGGGAGGCTAGACCCTCATTGTCTCCCAGCGATGCTCTAACGCACATATCAGGGAACTGAGACGCAGTAAACAGTCATTTATAAGGAAGAAATGAGAAGGCTGCTAAGTGGTAGAAGACGCTCTAATGACAGTAATTTCAGCCGTGCCCTATCATGGTGGTCAGCACCGTCTTTGGAGCTTCTCAGGAACGAATCGACATGGCTTCGTACTACGTTTCTTTTCTTTCCTCTACACATGTGGAGAGATGCTGTATGCTGCGCCAATTACTTTAACAGTCCCGTTAATTTGCTGTCAAACTGCTTTCTTCTGTACAAACAGGCAAATATACACACGGTATGCCGCTGTTAACTCGTCCTGTTAGGTCGTACGGGTCTAACAACAAAAGAAAAATACATATGTAAGAAACTCAATGATGAGACTAAGGGCGCTGAGAAGAGCACCGTTCTCCGAAGCAATTGGAAACCTTAAGCTGGCTTTTTTGCGACGACTGTACGAATTGAGGTTCGTTCATGCCCCCACCTCACCATTTTTACCTTCTCCACTCCACATGCTTGCAAATCAACTGTGTATGCGCATACATGAAAATTCGGATATGGGTGCCGTATGGGTTTCGTACGAACGGACGTTCGCTTGAGCACATTTACATTAATTATCCATGGCTCACTAAAGAAAAAAGAAAGCTTAGTTGCCAGCAACAAAACTGTCGTGAAGAAAAGAAGCGAGCGTAAGAAAACCCGTCCTTGGTCCAAATATCCGTTTACCGTTACAATTTGTGTGGCTCCTCGAAAAAAGCTTCTTACAGAGCGGAATAATGAGCGTCTTTTATCGTGTGTCCAGATGACTTTCCCCGTAAAAGGGCCGCCTCAAATTTAGCGTTTGCACCGAGAAAAGGCAAAAAGTTCGGCCTACCCATGGCTTTCTTTACAACCCCTTCCCCTTCTGCACCTCTTTCTCACCCCATCACAGAAGAAACAACAGCGGCAGACAGGTTGGAGAAATCGCATCTTTGTGCTTGTATGTGTTACATTCAAAATGATAAAGTAAAAAAAAAGAGAGAGAGAGAGAGAAAAGAAATGCTCAAAAGTCAGTTCCTCTATCTTTTTGGCTGTGCTTGGGAAATAGGCAGCAAGATGTAGTAGACGAAACTGATGTAGCGAGCGTCCTGCGCTAAAAAGCCCGTCTCACGGAGAACGAAAAACAAGTGCACATCCGGTGACGTCAGACGGTCATAAGCGTGAAGTATGACCCTTCATAAGAGCGTATCGCCCTTGACTGTGTGATCAATTCGGAACTGCGAGCGCAGTGACATTCAGGCAAACGTCATGGAAATTCGTCCGTCTGGCAGCGCTAGGGGTCTCTTCTGACAATTGTTGTAGCTAATAGCGTAACTGCAAGAATAATGCTCCAAAACCGATGAGTGCGCAAGCGAACTTTGGAAAGACGCGCCTTCCGTTCACTTAGCGTCTAGGTGCTGCATTGTTTTCTCCGCGAGAGACGTCCAACGTAATTTCTCAGCCTCTTATGACGAGGCCCCGCAAGACAGACCTGCTACTTCCGGCCGCCAACAGTCGCTTCACTTGCGAACCTGAACACTGGCAAGCAGCGATACGCTTTCCCTTATCTCGACCTTCTATCCAAACCGATATCCTGGGAATGGGGTCGTCCGACACACTCCCGCATATGCAACGCCTCCCCCCCCTCAACTTGAACGAAAACCAGATGAAAGAGAAAGTCCCCCCCCCCCCCTACACACCACCTGAGTATCGTATCCCTCTCTCGAGACACGCGCGCCCGCTATGTGAACGAGGTCGTCAGAATACCGTAAGATGGCTGACTGCGTCTTCTTTCCGGAGAAAGTAAAAGTACATGTTCTTCTAGAGGGAGGGAGGAATGGGGCGTACACCCCCTCCCTGCCCTTCTCGAGGCCTGACTGACCTACTTCTTATTCCTGTCTCAAACTTTCCCTTAAAAAAATCTCCTGCCGACCGCTTAGAGTACAGCAGCAGCTGCCGGTTTCTTTTGTGACGACAACGTCGCAGCGCGTGCTCCGATTATTCCGGAGGTATATTTCGCCGTAGCAGATGGAGAAGTTTCCTCCCATTCTTTCTTGGAGGAGCGACAGCTGCTGTGTGGTGAATGTTTCTTTCATGAGCATTTGGGGAAGGTTAGCCGTATGTGACAACGGGATTGCTTTGTGTCGTCGCAGTTGAGCGATTACTACGGAGAGGTTGGAACCTGCAAAATCACGCCGCTGGCGGGGGCCTTTCAGCGGCTCAAGTGAATACTGCTGCCTCGCGTGCCTCTGGCGCACTCCGTTCGCTATGTAGGGGAAGTGCAGGGGTTAAACAGGCACAGCAGCAGGTACCGTTGACCACTGGTTCCCCGTCTGCTGAAGAAAGTCACGCGTGGTCGGAGTCATGAATACAGAAAGGGGAGGGTATCGTAAAAGGGGATCTGAAGACAGCCTGCCGTGTTCACGCGGTCTTGAAGTAATAACCACGAATATCAAGAGCCTCTAGAAAACGTTCGCTCATCTGAAATATACGGAAAGGGGATCCGCTCGGCTGAAACCACTACACCTGCGTTGTCTCCTGCGCACTGACAATGAAGCTTCACAAAAGAAGAAAGATACAAAAAAAAAAAAAAAAAACTAGACAGCTTTATATTTACAGTGTATCGCTCTTGGCTGATGCTTTGCCGCAGTCATACGTTACGAGGATAATGGCAACTCGCCTCAGTCTTTATCTCATTAGGAAGACGACTTGGCTCAGCTCCAGGCTGACGGAACGAGTTATGTGAAAAAATGGACGCAAGGGGAAATGTTTGGCCCCGTCCGGAGCCTTCACGTGAAACGTACCGAGATGATCAGATCAGCTCTCATTATATATACACTGGATGTTATATAAAAGGACGTTGCATCAAACGGGACTTCCCCGATAAGAGTAAACTTTGGGCTGCCGTAATCTTTGTGGACTGTGCTATGAACTAATGCTTAGTACGGGGGAGCTGTGCTTCAAGTGCAACCACCGCGTGCAGTGTCTACGCTGAGTGATGGTGCCTACTAATTTCGGGAACTACATTCTAGGCACCGTGTAAACGTTAAAGGTATAGCCGTTCTGCACGCAGCTTCCAGGCTCACTGTTTTTCGCTGTTTCCTATGAAGCTATCCTTCATGAAGCACGTATGAGCTAGCTTGTGGAATTTCCAGCTGAATAATGACGCAGGCGGCGGACGAAAGAGGAATCCCCATGAGCAAGACGAAAATCGGCAGGAAACCCATCAATTGTTGCATCCCGTGCATATAGCACCGACACGAGATACAAAGCATTTACAAAAACGTCACAGTTTTCGGCAAGGACGTCATACCGGCAGCACATGACCTTGAAATGGGGACGACATGAAGCGTGAAGGTTCCTTTCCTTCGTGTGCGCATAGAGCCCGAGCGTAAATTAAGCTCCTTCATCAATGCACGTCATCTGATTCAAAGGCTCAATTATCGGCCTTGCAGTTGAGTCCTTAACACAGGCCTAAATTTTAAGCAAGCACGAGCGAAAGGCGAGCATAAGTGTTTCGGGCTTTTTGACGCAATGGCGACCAGGGCCATAATGTGCAAAACAATGGAAAGCGAACTCTCCCGGCTGAAATGTTGAAGCGTGAGAACGCATGTCGTGCTCGAAGTCAAAGCTTGCATTGCACGTGGGACACGTCAACGAACCACTAATGAACAAAGAAATCGTGAAGAGGTATGCTGTACAGCGGAGTTTGAGCATATCATCAATAACAACGCATCGAGCGCATGTAACAAACAATTTCGTCAAACAACGAATCTTGTATCCTTCATGACGTACTATGTAATGGAATGAGAACCTTTCCTTTTTTCCAAATCCCATTCATAAGGTGGGGTGGAGGCGGAGAGGTAATCGTATCGAATCTGCATATGATCTAGTTACCGCTTCTTGTACATCTTCCGAAACGCCGCGATCTGTTATCTGGTATGGTACGCCGCTTTACAGAAGTTTTTGCGGGAAAGAACTATTTCGGAAATTATGTACATCACCACTTCCAAAGTCATTCCGTACAAGACACTGCAGTACGTTACCTGAAGGCCCCATGACGGCGAGCATTTCACCAGGTCGCACGAGTCCCGAGACATCCTGAAGGACAACCTTGGAAAGACCGCAGGATACAGTGAGTCCTCGGAAGGCAAGTTCCACAGGTCGCGTGGGCGCCACGTGGTGGGCACCTGTCGTAGCACCGGACTGGTTACTGGCAATGCCACTGTGTGGGAGTCGTCCGGATGAACTGTCCAGCCTGAAAGGAAAACAAAGCGGTTAGCTACTCGCCTGCACCATTTCCTTTGCGGCTTAAAACAAAGCCTGATATCCTCGACAGTAACGTCTGTTGTTATTCTATATAGGGAGAGAGCTTTTCTTTTTTCCTGACGGGGACCGTACTACTGTAGAAATATCTTCCCTTCATATTTTAATTCCCCATTTAACAGAACTAGCTTCTCCTTTTTATCTTCCTATAGTCAGTTGTCCTTTCACTTATATTTCTTTCTCTCTATAAACAGTTTTTTTTTTTCTTTCCGGGAACGTCTGAAGGTATCACTAATAAACAGTGATTTATCGAAATCCAGCACAGACAACTCGCATCTTCTGAGCGCTTCACGAAATGCTTCAAACCTGACCATTTGGCGCAAGCGTGAACAAGAACACTTCTAATTATCGCCGGTTTCCTAGCAAGCGCCATATGCAGAGAGTGCTGAAGCACTCTGTCTTTGAACGATTCATGCGGAGCATTGGCTCCCGAGGAAGTTTTTCACTCAATTCACGACGTTACACACACAAGGCGAATACATGTACGTCCAAGCAGAGAACAGGAAGATGATGTACACTGGGACAGGTTGTCTGCGCATGAGCGCGGAATATCACTGACTGCTTAAAACTACTCAAATATTTTTCTACAGCTGGATCTTGATGTCAGTGCTGAACATGAGGACTTCCTAAAGAACATAATGGTCCCGAAGACTCTTGTCGTTTTGTAGTGGTCCGCTACGTTCAATAAGCAGTTATTGCAACAGACTGGCTCACGTTTGCACTTCACAAACGTCTGTACTGTGAAACAGCGGACACCATGTGGTTGGATGAATGACAGCTACGGCAAATCATGCAACGACCTGCCTCCACTAGGTTAATTTAATCACCATTGCTTGAAAATTACCAAGGATAATGAATACTGCAGGCACAACACTCAAGAGCATCAGAAGGGGACTTCCTTTTATCTTTTGGACGGCTGTTCATCACATAAAGTAATCAATTATACAGATCTCTTCCAGGCTGTAGCTATCACTGTTACCCAAAGTACAGTAACATCTACTGTATAGTACAAATATGACCAGAAGAATACCGACGGTGACTTCGATCAGCAGGCACAGGTATTCGAAACAGCTGCAGGAAAACCTCAGTTCAAGTTTTGGCTGCTCTCAGCCAAAGGGTTCTGCATTGCTGCTCTCACCCGCGCCAACATACATTTTCCAATGAAACGAAAGGAAGTGTCGCTTCCTGGCGGGAGCCGGTGGAAACATCTTGTGGCACGTGCGCGCCTCGCGAGCCAAGACTCGAAAAAAAGAAACGAAAGGGGTTCCCGTCCCTCGTCTGCTTTGTAATTACACTACGATATGTGCACACCGACGCGGTCTTTTAGTTTCCCTCGGGATGTGGATGACCTTTTTGTGAAATTCTGATATTCGAAAGTTTTGTACATATTGCCTCTTTTAAGCTCAGTTTTAGAAGGAAACCTGGGGGATGTTCACAACCGAAGTTCATTACATGTTCCCTGACACACAAAAATAGTAATAATCGCTCTTCTACAAGGTGACGAGGTCAGTCCGGCAGACCTTACACGACAGATAGAAAACACATTATCAGACAGAGCCGTCAATTACAGTGAGGAAACGCACCTGTAACAATACAGCTTGAGACACACAGAACAGAGGTCGTTGGGTATGTATAATGCAAACGGCGACCTGTAGCTGCGTATTTCAATAAGTTTGGCATATTCATGAGAAATGAATTTCAACTGCGGGTACTTCTATACTCTGGTGACATAATGTCCTTCTAAAGCAATTAGAAGTACGATCGTATTACAGCATTTCTCGGCCATTTCGCTTGAGCGGAAAAAAGGTCAAGTGCGCTGTGATCTTGATGTAACGTTATAGTTAATTTCAATTCACTAGGAGAGTACTTGTCAAAAGTATGCATCCCGAACTGACACTGTTTCATGCCTTGCTGACCGCCTTGGTAGCGAATAGGTTTGCCGGTCTATGCCAAGCTGCATGCGTACAATCCATGAATTGCTGTGGAGTAGACGTAACGGCGAAAGTGATGCCCAGAAAATGCAAGGACATGACTCCGGCTAAGAACACTATTTGGAAAACACGGAATTCTCATGTTGTAACGGAGTGTGTCAAGCGTCTGATAAAAGGTGTAGCCACGGGAGTAAAAGGCAAAGGGAAACATGGCACGTACGCAACGGCACTCAGCCATCCACCAAGTATTTGCCGCCAACTGAAAAGTATTCCTGAACAGCATTATATTTCATAAGTACCAGTTGTCATATTTGTGGCAGAAGCGACAACGCGAAACGATCGATTTCACAAACACACTTCGAAACGACACCTTCTAGCCATAGGTCACTCCTTAGGCATCCCTCTTCGTTGACACAAAACAAAGTCCAATTTACCCGCATCCTGGAACCAGCTCGATCTGCGTCGATAATTTCCCGATGAAGAATTGCAAATAATCGGCGACGGGACAACCGCTTTCGGCATCTTTCGTCTGATCCATCGGCATCGCTCCTGGCGTCGTCCGCCCGCCCGCCGCGCGTTTTATCCGAAGCACACAACCGGCTCCCTCCACGCAGGCACCACTGACTCAGTGACCCCCACGTTAGCTGCAGCGCACACACTCACTGACTGACTGCGGCAGCACATGAGCACACGTTCGTTCCCGTGCCGTGCCAGCGTGCGACTGACGACGACGGAGTCCACCTTGTTCTTCCGACCTCCCATGAGAGGTTGGGGGGGGGGACTCGAGGGGGTTCGCAGGGGGCGAGGAGGCGAAGGGGGAAGTGACTCTGGTGACCCAGTGAAGAGTAGAAGGTGCCTCCTGGTTCGACCCCCTCTACCCAAGTAGTTCCTCCTCTCCCTCTTTCGTGTTTGCCGCGTGTTTTAATATATTTTTTCGGGAGTCTGCTCTCCCTCTCTCTCTCTTTTTCGGTAAAAGCCGATTTCTGCCTTTTTTTATGGTATCAGCGTGTGTGAGCGAAAGGGCGATTTTTTTACCCTTTTGGCAGAAAAATGTGTTATTTGAGGCAAACAGTGAAAGAGGAAACAATGGTGTGTCAGGACGAGAAAAAAGTTGGCGTTTCATCTACAGGCCCCGATTATGCTGGTGGGGGCACTATTCTGCGCCACGGCGAGGAAATTGCGCGTGACGTAAATAGCATTGAGCGGAAATTAATTTGACCTCAGTGTGTTTAAAAGTATAGTAAAGCGGCTCTGGTGCAGCGTCATGAATTGTGTGCGCTAGACAGTGTGAAGCATCGGGAATTTAACGCCACAATTGTCGTTTCAATAAGTGAACTAGTATTGTGAGAAAATCGAATTGAAAATTGTAAGCAACAATGTGTCCGTCGTACCTCCAACCTTGCAATGCGCGCCAAATGTGACAGCCAAATAGCATTACACGTACACGACACTGGGAGCCACCTACAAGCAAATCCAATCCATATCTATGCAGCATAGGCAGCAATTAACGGCAGAGTCAATACAACAAAGCATGATCAGATGAGCAGGATCCCGTATTTTTCTCTATTTTTTTAAACACGGACTTCTAGATATAACTACTTCGCTTAGGAAGCCAAAAGGCTGGTTACGTAGCGACAAATCACAACAAAAAGGTTTGGCACCTTATACCCACTGTTGCCTAGGAATCGGGGTTTGTTTGCCACTGGGCGTTGGAGCGCACAATTTCTCTGCGAGTTAAAAGTATTTAGAGTTGACTGCCGTACGCGTAACTTATTGCGTACAGTTCATGAGCATCGAATTATTTAGTGAGGTTCGCCTATATTACCTGCCCGTAACTTTATGGAATATTTAAACAATGTGAAGTTATGTACATCGGAGGACTCGATTTTTATCGACCACCCTCAAAGTACCTTTGAAGTAAAGCCGATACTTTGCCTCTGGGCCCTATTAAGTTCCAACGCTGCCTTGCATGCTCATCAATACCTCAAAATACAAAAATGTATTTGCAAAAGCATCAATGCATCGATACAAATTCACTGAACATGTACATTGCGTTACCTTACATCACGTCCTCCTTATTCCTTCTACTGTTAGCTACTATGTCATCCATAACCAAACTCCACTAAGCAAAAAACTTGAAAGGCTCCCCATTCCTCTCGAGCTGAAAACGACCCAGCGCCCATGAAGGCCACCTACAGACTGCGTTTAACCCACTAACTTCTTCTCCGTTGTCGAGTGAGCCAGAAGCAAAGAACGCAAACCACTGCTAACTGCCAGTAACCCGCTTCTCCGCATATTTGTTGCTTTTTCTCGCGGCCCGTCGGAAACAGTGCTTCCTTGCTTGAGCGCTCGGCCCAGGAAAGGTCGTTGCTCTTTGGGCTATGCAGATGACGTGTGAGGAGGTTTGGCCTGCACGGAAATTCGAGCAACAGTGCAAGGTTACACGGTGCCCTTTGGATACTCCGCTACCTTTTCCACGGTGAACCAGAAGGAGAGAGTTCGCTTGCGGTTGCCGTTTCAAGGTGGATTATTTCTTATTTGCGTATCAACATTTCAGATTTCACTTCGACTCCACAGTTTCAAGGATTGTTTTTCTCTTTTTTTTTTTCGCTGTTTCTATGCAATATCATAATAAACGCGTATTGCACGATCAGTGCGATCCGCCGTGATTGCAAAGGCTACGTGATGTACTGGGGCGTATAGGGGAGGGACATTTGGTCTTATGTCAGCCAGGTCTTAGGCTGGCTTATCATTCCGAAATAACGAAGACAAAAGAAAGGAAACAAAAAAAAAAAAAACAGCGTACTACAAGTATATTGACGACTTTGCGAAGAACACCGTGCTTTATGAAATGGTACCAATACAACCACTGATGACGACGGGAAAAAGACTCGATAAATTACTTAACAGCAAAGCCGGAACGAATATGGGGCAATGGTCAATGTTACTATCCTGTTTACGCTAACACACACGAAAGCCAGTTGGGTGTGGAAGACGTGTGAATGTCGTAAGGCTTTGCATTGTACATTGGAATGAAGGGAGAGCCTTAGGTTGAGAAACACCGTTTTACAGTTTCTACGAGGAGTGAATAAAAACATTATTCTCATGTTGTTAAGCAGATTATGCTGGTCATAAGAGGAGGTGATGTCGGTATGTGTGTCACACAAGATTCCTACAAATCGTCCTCGCGCCTTCTCTAGCGTTTCTTGCCTTGTGGCGGTTCATGAATGATGATGAAGGAGAAGAAATGGCGAAGATCTGATTTAATATCCACCGCTCGCTCAATACAAATTTGATCAGGTGCTCTCGTGTTGACGAGTACTCTCAGTAATACTACGTCCCTTCCGTCGCATAATCAACGCGCTACCCCAAGGCCTTTAATGCTCGTTCGTCAGTTAGATTCACACCCAAGCACAGCATGTTAATTTGTTAGGCACCACCGAATCATAAAAGTCCATTTCCCTCTTACAAAACCGAAATCGAAGAGAACACCCATAGAAAAAGGAGCCCTTCGGTCGTCCCCACCCATGTACCTGTTCCCTGCCGTAACCCATTGACCCCGCTCCGCTGCCGCATACCTTTACTTCGTCCTTTATTCCCAATATCTACTCCCCTTTTCGTCCTCTCTACTTACTATGACCTATTCAATTCATTATATCACCCAAATTTATTGTACGACCTGCTCTGAAGACATCTTTTTATTTGTATCTGACGCCCTACTCATTAATATCGCATGCTTGGAATACCTGAATGAAAAGCGGAGCCGAAAATTCGAACATGACCTCTGACACGACCTCTGTATGAGGTCGTCAAACTTTGTCCACCTGGCTCGCCTCTAACATTTCCGTAAGCCTTTTTTTTTTTTTTCTTATTTCATTCTAGCAGACTTTTTTGTATCAAGGCGCCCTCTCAACTGTTTATCAGATGCTGTTTTTATTGGCGGTTCTGCGTTGAACGTCTGCAGCATGTACGTGCATAAGCATGGTACACGAATGAAGTGAGAGCAACGAACTCGTACCATCTGGTGGAGACGTTCGGTAGAAGCAGAAAAAGAGATCGTTGTTGCCAGAACATTACTGAGGAATAAGTAAAGAAAAATAGGCCCAATCGTCTGGGCGAAGCACTTGGCTTTTGAAATGAAGAAAGGAAAAATATGACTTTGGGGTCAAGTGCACGCTTCTGAGTTGAGTAAGAAAACAATACACATACAAAAAATAATAATAAGCTGAGATGGGTTGCTGTCTCCAGACGAAACGCTGGCCTCCAAAGTCCTCATTTCCACAAGAGCTTATTTTTATGGAGCCCATTATTTTACACTCTTTTTGCGAGCCGATGTAGTGCAGCAATAAGGTCCGATGGCTTTCGCCGAGCCTATCACCGTACTGTATACGTTACAGTGACTCATTTGAAGTTCAGCACCGTCAAGACAACTGCGAAATAGGAAAACCCACTCGCATGGCGGCTTAGCAAGACAGCGAGGTCCAGGGACGGTGGCACCGCGTCATCTGAAACACGTGTTGACCATGTTGGAAACCCCCAAGGACGCCACATGCTGTAACCCGACTAATCTTTCGCCGAGATCAGCTTACGAACCGTTTCAAATCAACAGTTTCCTCTCCGATCCCCGAAAACCAATTTCCGAAAGGCCAGGGAAGCGGAACGAAAGGGACGCAGAGAGCGCCTCGTGTTTGTCTCCCCTTACGGAACCCACGGTCGGACAGGTCATGTTGACTGTCCGCAGGAAGCGTGCACAAACCCCTTACATACCCCCGCTACGGCCGCGCAACGACATCCAGACGACGTCCATCTCTCCTCCCCTCACCTTCCGTCTGGCCACCATGAGTTCCTCTTCCGCTCCTTGTTTTTCGACCCAGTGACCTCTTCCTGCACCCCCTCCCCCGAAGCATCCAATGGTGACGTTAGAGGCCGGTAGCCAGACACAACGCAAAAACAACCCTGTCGCAACATGACGTTCCCTCCACATTCTTTTCTACAAAACCTTACTTAACAAGAGAGAGAAGAAAAAAAGCAAAAATAGAGTGACCCCTGTGGCCCGCCTTTTCCGTTTTCTACCCCTCCGCATCCACTCCTGACAAAAGGAGGAAGGATGCTTGCTGGACGCAGGGGTCAAGGGGTGTCCGCTCACAGAAAACAGCACACCGCTGGACTTCTTCTTTTACTTCCACCAGTGATTTCGTCATGCTTTTGTGTTGGTCAACATCCCCCTCTCTCTCCTTTTTCCGTTATTGACTTTTTTCCCCCGATTCGCATCGCGCTTTTCTTTGAGTTCTCCCCTCTGACGTGTTTGTGACTTGAAGTTACGCTACTAGTCCCTTTCTCTCGCTTTTTTTTTTTTTCTTTTTGCGGTGTCCGGTGGCCAGAAATCTGCTGGTCAGCCAATTCCGTCTGGACCTCCTTCTGTGTCGATTTTTTTTCTTCTATCTACTTCTTTTCTACGAAAATAAGAGGTCATGTTCCTCCCGTCTTTCTTATTTCCCGTTTCATGCCCATTTCTTCAAAACAAAATTTGAAGGAAAAAAAAATTTGGGCTTTTTTAATGTTTTGCTGCCTCGAGCATCTAAGACTAGCGCCTAGGGCGAAGCCCTCCGTTTTCTTCTGCTTTTTTTGTGCGGTTGGCGCTTGTATTTATGCATTTCTAATCGCTATTCAAAGCTACTACCCTGTCCTCTTTTTATGCGCATTCCCTTCCATTTTCACCTTTTTACTTTGGTTCTATTATTTATCGCCGGCGGCATCAACTGACTGCACTGCATCCCAGTGTTGCCCGCTTTCTCCATCATGTCTGCTTTTTTTCGTTACTTGACCGACCTGAGGTCTTCCCGCATGCGCTGGACGTTGGTCAACAGAAAGCCAATAGTGTTGGCGTCCTTCCTAAGAATGCAAACAACACCGCTGCCTCATATCTTTGGAAGAGCGATCACCCCGAAAGAAGAGGGCAAAGGCCGCCAGATGGAGCCACACACCTGCTTCGGTTTCGGCAAGCAGCCACTTGGCGGTGCGATTATGGGTTTATTACGTTGACGACCGACCGGTCAGTGCAGGGCGCTGGGCAACAATGAAAGCTATTTCCTTCACGTGGGCTGTGCTCGAATTACGAGCACGTGCATCTTGGCGGTATTCGCATTGTGGGATTGAAAGATGGGAAATATGTCCGGCTGTGCCACCTGGTGGACGCGCCTTTTCTTTCATAAATGAGCAGAAAATAAGCGGCAACTTTCCAGCACATGAGCCAATCATGTGAAACTCGTTGCACGATGTACACGTCACCCAATATAACCGTGACCATAGGCTGAAAATCTGTTAAACACCTCGCTGTACGAGGTTATATTCAAGCTGGTATGCTATGCTTTTTGCAGTTAATATTTCAGAAATTGATCGAAACGGGAGTCCTCCTTGATTATTGTAAATTGAGTAAGATGGTACAAATATATATGAAAGGAGATTCCTTCTTACCCAAGGGCGCTCTGGGAAGTTATTACGCGGTGCGATGTATTACGTTAAGTATGAATGTAAAGAAAACTATTTACACATATTATAAAGAAGGAAATTCTTTTGTATAATTACCGTAAGAATAAAAACGGGCTAACCAGAGTGAATTTAACAAGAGTCTAGGCTTGTACTTTCACTGTAGCCTTTCTTAGAGTATGCATATCGATTATATTTATCAGAAGGTGCTGGAGGGACTGTTCCCAGCTGAAAAGGGAGTTACGGAATTCGACCTTCCATGTTTCGTTAACGGCATACAAAACGCTTCTTTTACCTCTAATAGGATATGGCTGTACAGTCTGGTATCACTTGTCACACACACAAAGACGACTATATTGTACCGAAGATAAAAAAAAAAAACTAGCTGCCACGATTCTAAAGACTCACATGCTCTCTTGGACGAGTAGCAATGACCAACACAGGGAGCAGAAGCCTGATATAATGAAACACTGCATCGCATAGCTTTAGCTAGTTGTAGCTGAGAGTTCGTCGTACTGTGGCAATATTGTTACTGGCAATTGCAGCACGACCTCTCGTGAAATCGTATGGCTCCTATGAGCGGGGACGTATTGGACGAGAGACAATTAGGAGAAATCCGTAGCAAGTTGAACCGACCCCCCGTCAGCAGAACGCGGCGAATGTTGATAGTGTTCATTACGACGTGTGCTTCAGATGCACGGCGTCAGAAGGTGGCTCTCCAGAGACACTGATAGCAACCAGGTATTGAAAACTGTGGGATGGGTCAGTCCAGGAGGTCCAACCACATCGGTTTCAAAAATAGGCCTGGGGGTGCCTTGACGACCAAGG
>JARGYV010070181.1:0-21945 GCA_029532675.1 Ornithodoros moubata | reverse complement strand
CCTCAAAGAACGAGCCCTCTTGCACAGAACATATCACCGTTGATTGCATTTAAAAATAATAATTACCCGATTTATGAAAAATCTGTTCACACTTAACGTGGACACCCTGTATATATATACACATAAAAGAGTGGCTTTAAGTGTTTTGCATACAGTGAACTTCTCACGTGAAAAAGATAAAGAGAGACACAGCACCTTGAATGCTTCCATGTCTGAAAGCAGGCAAGCGCTCTGCATACGTGCTCGCAGTGCAGCACCTTCAGCATTGCTGCCCAGCTGCACTAAGGCCTCGGCGTGCTCTTCCAGCATGTCTTCAGTCATGGACACTGGATCCTGATTAAAACAAGGTGCATATATTTAGCACAGTACTACCTTCTGTATTCACACTTGCAGGACTACTCAGCTGACATACGCCAGAAGAGACGCCCCTCTATAAGTCTTCATACAAGTTTCTTTTCTCCCGAGTTTAAACATATTTTATATTAAAAAAAAAAAGATTATAAATGCTCCCGTCCACTTTCACTTCAAGCGTATCTGGCGCTGCGGGCGTTTTATGCGACACACGCAGTGTGCAATTGTTCCGTGACTGAATTAACAAAACTTCATTAAGTAACTTTTTAATTAGAGCCGTTCGGGAAAACCGAGGTCACAGACGTCTAGTACCTGTAATCGCAGTCGTAATCTTTAATCATCGATGCACTCATGCTGCAAGGCCGACGTGTTTCCTGAACGTGAGAAAGCCACATTTCGACACTCAGCAGACAACTACTTCAAGATATGTACGCATTCATTATGTGCAACGTGCTAGCTTCTAAGTGATCTAGCGATTTTCAGTACGGGGACGTCATTTGTACAAAACATTGTTCAAGACTGTTGCTCACAGAATGACAAGCGTGTTCTATAGCATCTCGAGCGCGCCGCGAAACGCGGAGCAAGCCAAAAGGCCACTAAACGTATGCGGGAGGTGTGGACGTTTTCAGTTCCGGAATAACCAAATGCGTAAAGTTCGAAGACGGACGATAACTTGGAATGGTATTCTCTACAATGTGCCATTGCGGACAGTTGTTTGCTGAGAAAGAAACACCTTCGGCAGGGGGACCATCATAGGCACTTTCCCCCACAAACCAACACATTTCCATTGCGGAACAATCACAAATTTTGCTGTTGTTTTCTACGCGCTTGGTAAACTTAGTGCGGAATGTAATGGAAATTCCCGTTCCTCGTTACCACATTACTATATTGATTTTCATCAGCACACGATATCCAGTCTCCCTTTCCAGTTACCTCTAGCGCGACTTTTTACGACTAAAAACCTAAACGAATTAAGACTAGTCTCCTTGCAGAGAACAGACGAAGTAAACCACGTCGGACGAACGTCTAACTCGGAGTCTCCAAACAGTGTCAAAACGGTGATAGCACCTTGCAAAGAAAGCGTTTCATAATTCTTCCAAAATTCGTTTACGACGCTACTAAGAGAAATCCAACAACCCAGTGGAGTAGAAGTTAAAGGAAAACGTCTGAGGTTGGATGCCGCTGCTATACGTACAGCTTGCGCGCCCACTCGAATGATGGTGGTCAAGCTGTATATGCGTCAGCATTTCTTACCCCGCGCAAATTGAGCCGAGATGGGACAAACTACCTTTTTTTAGTACTTTAACTACAACTACAAATTACCAGTGAAAATTGCAGTCGAACCATTAATTTAGCTACTTTTGAGAACTGGTAGTTAAAACTACCTCGAAAACTACTTTGAAGCAATTAACTGCATTGTAACTACTTTTTGAACTACATACATACATATTAGTGAAAATCGCACTTCTATCTGATTTATAGACTATCTGCTTTATACAATCGCAAATATTCCTCTCATGCGCCACCAGAGTTTGAAACCAGCATTTACACAGGCTGCTCGCTCAATTATCTATGTAAAGGACACAAAAGTTATGTTTATTGCATCCTGTACAAAACAAACATGGATAAGTATCTATAACAGTGGATCTTTATTTATTTTCCATTAGCTTACAAATTAATTAAAGCTTACGCGGAAGGCACGATCACCTTCAGCGAAAGTACACGTTCCCTTCTCCACATGCGCAACTCCTTTTCGCTGTCTTTCCTAAACGATTATTTCATCTTCGTAACGAAGTGCACAGAAAGGCAAACGCTCAAGAGCTTGAACTGCTTCTTAACTACGTGGAAGTAGTTTCACCAGAAGTTAAACTGCATGTACTTAACTACTACCCATCACTGATATTTAGATACAAATACGTCATAGACAAAGACTCTTCTCTCTTTTCTTCCATCTTTGGTGCATGTTATCAAAGTATCCTTTACGTGTGTAAGTTTAGACGCTCACCTGTATTACTGGTATATACAGTGGTTTGGACGTCCCCAGCAAAGTCAAATTACCACACTGTCGAAGGATTCCTTCACCAACACGTGCATCGTCCCCTGCAAATGCAAATGAGTTCGGTCCGAAACGGCGTGTACTCGGAACCGATGCGAGCAACACACGAGGACTTCGCTTCTTCATTCTATAACACCACAATATTCGTCATCAACCAACCTGCGCTTGGAATGTCAGCTTCAGCGTCAGTAGAGTCTTTCTTTGTCTCCACACCGAATTCATCTGGACACTCGTAAAACTCTTCCTCGTCGCTTTCACTTGATCCTGATTTTGCCTGAGCACCACTGTCCACCATCTGCTGCCTCCGTTCCCTCTTGATCTTGCGTTCTATGCAGCAATTCAGCATCTGCAAAAGCAGCAGGCTTTATGCGCCGTCAAGCTTCAGCATACAACCCGTCACCACTATCTCCCACACGGCAATTTCGATGGGTATATCCAATAGAAGTACATATGAGGGACGGGCCTTTAACAATGCAATGCTCCGAATACAACTTGACGATCGTCTATTTCAGAACAGTTATACAAGCTACTGCTATGACATGCTATGAAATGCTTCTCTTGTGACCCCACTGATGAGCTGAAAAGTACCGCGCTATGACAGCCATTACGTTCACGATAACGTTCATTGCTAATACATTTTTCTCGATTTATCGAAGGCATTCGATTTTGTCTCTCACTCAAAACTGCTTCAAAAGCTACCTTCGTTGTTGAAAAATACTAGGTTGCTGTCGAGGTTTTGTGAATACATACAAGGGTGACAATTTGTAACGTACAGAGTACACAGGTCGAATATGGAATATATCGTCTCTAGCGTACCACAAGGCACCGTGCTTGGGCTCTTGCTCTTTTCAATTTATATCAATGATACAGTATGCGACATGCTAGTCAGTATTGGAATATATGCATATGATTGTGTAATCTATAACAGTATTCATCACACAGGTGATAAACTGGTGCTGCAGGACGCTCTTAATAAAATCGTTAACTGGTGTGATACATAGAGCTCAAACTAAATGTTACAAAATGTGCATTTTACCTGTAGGAAAGACGTTTTGGTGGCCAACTACTTCATAAATGGATTGGATCTTGAAAGCAGTCCACGAATACAAGTATCTTGGTATATGCAAACGCCTGAAGAGGCCATAGGCTACTTCAACATTCTCTCAAATTTTTCGCGCCTGATGTACGCGTGATAGCTTATAAATCGCTAATCAGGCCAATTCTCGACTCTGCGTCAGTAGTGTGGGATCCACACAGAAAGTGTGATATAAAAAAACTAGAACGGAGTACAAAGGCTTAAAATTCGCTTCAATTATAGGCGAATGTTTTGTCTTTTTTTTTTTTTTTACCTCCCAGTCCTACTCGAGTTCTTCTAAACGTGCAGTATATATAAAATAAAAAATAATTTTATCTGCGGGAGATTATAAGACTCCAACGTACCTGAAGTTTCTGATGCAGAAGACACGTGGCGAGATTTGGCGCACCAGGTTCCAGACTGAAGCGGGAGAGAAAGGCATGAGCACATGTTTCAGGCAACGTGACCCCGAAATTAATAACGTCTCATAAAATGGTCAAATAACCACTATATGTCGCTCCAGGTATATTCACTCCACATAGCTAAAGATAAACGGCATGCAAGGAATAAAAAGTCCCAAAGTAGTTCGCGCTATTTTCATGACAATCGCTCTCAAACAAAGGCTGTTGCTTTTCGTAATGATTTCAGCCCATTTGTGACACGAAGCCAAGCCGTCGAACGACACCAAGCCGTCCGGAAACTGTATAGAGGGTGCTCATTTGTGCCAAACAGACACCGTGTGCTCCTTTCGGAAATGAAAATAAAAAAGACATATTGTTTCAGCAAATTAACTAAACGATTTCTCGTGTACCTAAATCATAACACTGATTCGTAGCGAGACACTGTGAACGTGAGTAAAGCTTTTCCGAGCACTCCTATTTCTTATCGCCGTATTGAGCTTCTGTTGATACATTTCCCATCAATTCCATTGGTGGTTACTCATCGGGGACGCCGTAGACATGCTTATTTGTCGATAACGTCTGTATATAGTCGAGAGGGCATCATTCATTAAGTTGGGACGGGGTGTGGCCACAGAGTTCACCGAGGAGGCGATGAAACCGTTTTTGCTGGGACGTAGCTGACGGGCGAATTAACATGGTCTTGAGGATGACGCTTCACTGGGTGGAGAGGTAACCGTTTTGCGGCTTAGTTTGGTGACAGTGCTACAATCATGTTGTGATTTTCTCTTCTGCTAACTAAACGACTCGCAAAACTTGTAGCGCCGTCTACGGTGTGCTCAGTCACCCAAGCAGTACAATGTACTGAAAGTCCGGTGCTTTAGAATTGGACGGATTGATCAAGGTTGGTTTTGTAGTTCGCAGCACGTCAGACATGCGGCCACGAAAAGATAAGACAACTGACGACCAGAGCTGTATAAGTAACTCCAATAATGTAATAAGTTGCAGTTACAGGTACATGGGCTCTGAAAGCAATCAAATTACAGGTAATCAAATCTGCTACTCCCTTGTTTTCTTTTCTCCCGTGACGGTGTAAATATTCATGAAAAATCAACCGTTACGCGCTACCCAAAATATGTGTTTCAGGAAAGATTTTTAATTCGGGGTTAGCGCCGCAAAGCAACTGTGGCCATGAGCAACGTACAGATGTGGACAGATGGAATGTGCTTCCTGGGCCGACTTCATGGGAAACTGGGCCGACATATGTCTGTAAAGTCGAGGGAAACCCAGGGAAAACCCCAGACAGCACAGCCGACGGTGGGGTTCAAACTCACCACCTCCCAGTCTATGCATGGAAGCAGGAAATAATAAATACTTAGCAACGACTGAGTGGGATTGCCACGAAACAAAAAAGGAGTAGAACCCGAAAGAGAGCAAAGTTTTCACTGCAGATTTGTGGATGAGAGGAAATGTAACTTCAAAAGCAACTGTTGCTCGAGTACAAGCTTCTGCTTAAACGTAACTAAGTTACAGTCACTGAAATGTGGAACTATTTAGGTACTGTAATTAGTTACTTGACAGCTCTGGTGACGACCACTCCTACTGCTCCCCACTTTCAGTATATTGTGCTGCTTGGGCATAGGCTTTGAGAATTACGGAAAGTACGTTCTTCCATACACCACATATTGCGCAAAACTGCAACACCTGCGGGTATTTCTCGCATTGTTGCAACTAGAGTTGGGAATCCAGGGCCTGTTTTCAGGTCACAGGAATTTTTTTTTTGCTGTAGCGTACGTCGTTTTTTCAGATTGGTAGCAGCAGACATTTCGAGCCAATTTTGGGGGTATCTACTATGATGCCCTTAAGTGTGCATGGCAACTGCGCACGGAATTACAGATACTGCAAGTGTATGTCTATCGTGCCTTCTTGGCGGGGTATCACTTCTCTACTGTATATGATCGTTACCTTCTAGAACTTGATATTAAGTTACGCGTGTGTACATTGAGTGTTACAATAACTATTCTATTTTACGCCCTTCTAGCCACGACTGGTGAGTAGCAAGTATTTACTTTGTGTTCAAGTTGCTCGAGTTGTCTATTTTGCATGTGAATAAAAGACAAAAAAGGCACTGGAACCTGTGATTACAACATTGGAGAAGAATGTTACTAATGGCGATAACGCTGTCGTTTTGCAAGGAGATGTCCGAAAAGATTTCGGGTCAGGAAAAATAGCAGAAATCCCGGGACCCAACTCTATTTATAACCTAATCTGTAATACACGTAGCAAAGAATGTTGCTGCGCTGCATTCGATATTGCACAGCCATGGTCATATCCCCGGCGCTTAATTTTTTACTCTCCCCGTGTGTTTCCCTGTGTTAATATGAAATTGGTAACAATTATATTTTACTTTCTTCGAGAAAGTACAGCCCGCTACTTCACGTTCGTCGATAAAATGACCGGCACGCCACAAGGACTGTATACGTGCTGGTGAAAACAGACCGGTTTCGTGGTCCAAAAGGATGAACGCTTCAAGGATACGGCAGAGAAATGAGATCTACACACAAGTAGATGCGCCTACTCGGTGGTACGCGTAGTCCTGTGAGGCAGATGTACTCAGTCCCGTGTTCAGCGAAGGGCCGAGGATCCATGAGGGCTGTCTGGTAGTCACGATTCAGGCGAGCGCAACACGCACAATTCCTGAACGTCTTCTACTCACGTGTTCTAGCAATCTCTTGAAGATTTGCTTTCTGGCCATTGGGAACCCACATGGTCATTTTATTGCCCTCCGCGGACATCCAGAAAACAATCAACTTTGTCTCGACCCGTGCGTGCTTTTTTAGTGACAGCGGTGTTGAAGAGGACTTCCAGATTTCATTGAAGGAGGTACAAAATAACTCCCTCGTGACTTTTTCTCCTTTATTTATTTATTTTTTTTTATATACCTCCGAAAAACTTTTAGAGTCATTTTCGTGCAAATCCTCATGCTAGCATATTTCTTTGTTCTGGACACTCCGTACTGCGCATTCGACTTCCTTCCGTCTCTTTGGAATCCTATCCCGAACTTTCTCAGTGCAGACGTCGATAACTGCCTTGCGTAGGAGGCCTAGGTGGGCGTCTCGCACACTTTCTCTGCCTTCCAAGAATCGTGTGTACCATTGGAAGGCACGTGCTCCAGACATGCAGTCTCCACCGTAGGCTCCAGGACACATTTTAAGCTTTATGACACGGACCTTTTCCGTTTTGAAAGAAACGATGTTAATTCCCTAGTCACTTTTGCATTTCTTGACACCCTATCTGTGTCTTTCATCTCACACTCGGTTCCGGAGCTACAGCGCCAGTTTCTCCATACCCTCCTCCTTTTCTTTTTGTGGTATTTCTGGTCCATACTTTCGCTATGTTGTGACACGTAGATATATATATATAACGTCCGCGACATCAGAGTTTACAACATGCAGTTGGCTTTCCTGTCGCTCGCTGTGGCTTTTTGCATAGGCTTCAACCGTAGACAAATGGTCCATTGCTTTGGCATCAAATACCCACAGCCATTGTCACAATGGCTCTTCCTGTCAATGCATCTTCCTCTCTAATCTTGATCTCAATATGACAAGAGGTACCATACAAGCGAACCCAAATATCATTCACAATGTGGGTCACAAAAGCCGCCTCATGCACTGTGTCTGCGCAACTTCTGTCATTCAGTTTCTCCTCATTGGCCCGGTGAAGTGAAAATGGTTCCACGCTCGAAACAAACGGGAAATGCGGCATTCCGACCGCCAGGGACGCCGCAAAACGTGACGTCAGTCGAGGGCCAACAGGTTCTCCTCCAGAAGCAAGCAAGAGTCACAGTTGGTGTACGGTTCTTCCTTCGTGCGAGTGGCACATCTACTCGGAGGACACCACGGAATACGGCTCACACATATGCACAGCAGTGTGCTCGCGGGAAAAGCTCAGCGTTCGCGTCCTGGGCTGTGAGTACACCCTCGTCTACTGCCGTGTTTCTTCAAGGCAATCTCAGGAGATTTCTTATTCTGCTGCAGTATGCTAAAAAAAATAAGAAGTTTCTCTGGGTGCCTCCTCCTGTATCATTTGTTATACTTTACTGACGCGTATTGCAACGATAGATGTATCGTCATATCGCGCTGTGTACCATATTGCGTCTTGAGAATGCTCGACCTGTGTGGCTTTAGCGAACTTCAGAGGGAGCCGAACTAGGATGAACACGGGCGAGTCTGATCATTCAAATTTCGGAAGGAACCACAGCAAGCCACGGTACTCTTCAAGGTAAACCCGAGCAAGCGAGTTTCCTGCGCGAAGCCGGTGTCTGTCAGTGACAAATATGCGCTTAAAGGGTACATCAGTTATAACTGTAATCCGTGTTCTTACGTCACAAGGCGTTGCAGAGGACGCTGTTTGGAGCAATATGTTACACATCTCAGGGTTCTGTCACAGTGGCGCTGAAGCGCCGCATTTAACGTCCCTTATGTGCCTAACTATTTAGGCTCTATTGGAGTCGGAGTTAAATCCCGCTAGTCCGCTACTGCCAACCAATACTCCGAGGCCGATGCTCTCAAAGTGGCTGTGCCGATCAACCTTGGAATTGGTGCATAAGTGGCAGCGGAAGTTCTCAGATGCCGATCGAGGGCGAGTCCAGGGGACATTCATGTCCGCAGGAAATATGCGACCACAATACGCTCAAAAGCTCATAGCGCTGTCAAAGTCTGGGTTGACCCTTGAGAATTTGTAGACTAGTCCGGATGCGGCTGTCCTGTACCAACGCACTAACTGTCCATAGAAATGACAATTCATTTCAGTCTTGTGACACGCATCGCAAGCGAAGAGAGAAAGTCAATTTTATGCACTGCGCACATATGCTCAATGCATGCTCAATGCAGCTCGCGCACTCAGCCCAGATCGTACACAAGCAAAACGTATGTCCGGGACTCCGACCTAATAAGACTTGTAATCCATATCAAAACGAAAAAAATAGAGCCATTTGGTCGCGATCTGGGTTGACGGCAATTGGATAGTAAACCTAACCATCCTACCTGAGTCTGAGAATGATTCTCAACAGGATGCACCTAAAAAGTTTACATATGAGGTTAAAACCATTAAAGAAAAAGAAAGAAAAAAAAAAACCTCGCGCACGATCACTAAATTGTCTTATGATGAGCATGTCTAATTTAGCTGTCAAGCCCGTTACACTGCGCAGATAGCACTTCAAGTACGGCGAGGTAGGACCATAATTGTCCCTGATGCCATAAGAAGACAACCAGACAGCGGAAAAACTGATAAACAAGAAATAATGATAATAGGAAGTGATAACAAAATAACAAATAGACAACCACCATTTTTGCTAAGGTCGCGTACGTTCGTGTACGGTCGTGTAGGTAAACTGTAAAAAATCTGTGGCAATTTTTCTCTTTCTCTACCCAGCGTTCATTATAAACGAGTTTCACTTCTGACTCCAAGACCCTGTATCTGTAATGAGAGTGTCCCTGTGAAGGTCACCGTAACGCATGCAGCTGCCCTTGTGCTGCTTGATGCGTACCTTACGTTCGGATAAGTACGGAGAGCACAAAGATATACTCTGACCTGCAGCAGTAAATTACAGCTAAGAACGTGAATTGAAATGGCTATACCCAAGGTCTTCACATTTCAATTTGCAATATATTGCGCACTATGTCTTTCTCGCGTGACTACGACTGCCATTTCCCGGATGTCCCCAAGAAAAGATGTTCATGGAAATACTGTTTACAAGATTCTACAAATGCAGAAAATTACGATGTTCGACACAAAAGGCGACTGTGGCTATGAGTAGCGTACAGATGTGGCAGATGATGACAGGACAGCAGGAACAAAAGAAAGACAGGGGGAGTGGTTAGTGTGCGTCCTGGGCCGACCTCATTGAAAACTGTTACAACATATGTGTGGAAAGTCTGAAGGAAACCCTGGAAAAAGCACAGGTAGCACAGCTGTCGGTGGGATTCGAGCGTACCACCTCCCAGCGTACACTCGGCCATGCCGCTGGTGAACGGGGGAATCAACTGCGGCCACTTCCAAGTCCAGTTCGCCTCCACGTTCACACACAGCTGCATGCAAAGCAGTTCCGAAAACCTGCGTCGTCTATCCTATCTCGTGTTTTACTTAAAAAAAGGAGAGAAAGGAGGAGAGGAGGTCGATTTGAACACGGACCCTAAGAACTGGGAGCAGTTGCAGGGAGCCAGGACACCTGTATATGGTGGGTGATCAACTCCAGCGATGATTCAGCAAGTTAAAAACTGTTTCGCAAACAAAGCTGTGGCGGAGCGTAGCTACGGAATGAAGACGAGGCTCTGGATTCACCTGACACACAAGATCCGTGCCTAAAAGACACCTACGTTCGAACAGCAGTTCGAGCAAACATTCGGAGTCCGGCATCTGACCACAGAGGAGCTCCAATAAAAAGTTATAGTAGCACCCTGCCTTGTCCTATCACTCTGGACCCTTTCGGCTACAAAGCGTTATGGACAGGTCACCTATCCTTGCGAAGATCGTACCGTTTTGAACTTCGCGTGCAATTCCTATCTAAAAATCCGGGCACTTTGAGCGAGACAAATTTTCTCAGCTCTACCTCGGACATCCAACCTTTGATATTTTCCAACCCCATCCCGACATTTTCAATGCTGACAGCGGTAAGTGTTGCGCGTGGGCACAACTGCTTGGCGATCGTGATTTGGCGAACTCTCACTGCCTTCCGAGAACCGTTTGTGCCATTCGAAGACGCAGGCTCGGTACACGCTATCCTCACCGTAAAGCATCAGTCAACATTTGAAAATTTTCTCCCGTTTCCCAAGAAATGTAACGCCAACTCATTTCCACTCTTGCACCCTCGACTTCTTCCGACCAAGAGAAAGTGGGAGACAATCTTTGAGGGCACACAGAGAAAATGCTGAAAAATATCACTGCTCTTGGTTCCCCAGTCACGGCGTCATATGCAGCCTAGTTATTTTTTCTCTGTGTGTGTGATAGAGAGAGAGAGAGAGACGAAAGTTTACGCGGCGTTATTTTTCTCCAGCACGCTTGACAGAGTAGGGCGAGCTGAAAATTGAAGCGATTGTGAATAACGCTGGCAACAACAACACAGCTCCAGCTCCACTAACCGTCAGGGCGTCGCTTTGCAAAACATAAAAGGAGCCTCTCGCTTGCTTCGTAAACGTTTGTCTTGCTGCAGAGTAAGAGTTTATGAGTAATCACGTTTGAATATTCCGCTAAGCTGTCCTAGGAAATACCTCCATAAATGCCCGAGTGAACAAGAGTAAGCGCACGCATACGCTTTAATGTCGTTGGGCTGATATGCTCGTACGCGATCCTTCCGTGCAATTGCTTTTGTGTTTTTCTTGTGTTTCTGTAGGCTGCGCAGACACGGAAGTTATGCAACTGCTGCTCACTCGGTCACAATGAAGGGAGCGTAGCTGGGTTCGGGAGACGAGGGCTCGTAACTACGCGCGATTGAAATAATTCACTTTTCAGAAACAGCGCGTTACTTCTTACCCATTTTCGAACAGCCGCTACGTGCACACTAAACTTACTATGAACGAAACTATGAACTAAACTATGGACTACTAAACTTACTATGAACGTTACTATGGACTATGAACGAAATAGTTCTTCGAGAGCCCCCTATAGCCCTGGCAAATATGGAGGCGATTACGATCTAGTATACAGAAGCCTTAACTTAGATTTTCAATGTAAGGTATCAATAAGCATGCAGAGAAACAAGAGGTATCGACAGGCTTTGTTTGTAGACAATATGAGGGCACCCGTCAATTCGATTCCATTTGCAAGAATTGACAAGCCACACGGTATGCTATATGGCAATCACAATACTCGCAGTAGTGTGTTTAAATAAACAATCCTAACACGAGCATAAATGTTTTCGAAGGACAGCGTTACTCATGTAACGGCACTTTTATCGAATTATGTACGGGTCAATGTCGAGCCCGTACGACGAAAATACAATTAGGCGCGGAAACCCGTCACGAAAGCCAGTCATGCGGCGATTTTTTTCCGCTCAGAACTCGTCAAACGTAGAGTTCGCAGAAAACCGCAAAAATCCACCGTCGTCAAGTTCGATTTGATTTGATCTTAATTATTTTCCGGGTAGGTGATGTTGATTGACAAAAAATGCAGTGCAATGGCACGAATATGATTTTTATTTTTATTTATTCCTGGGAGTGGGATGGCAGCGCGGTATGCGGAAATGCGACCTTTTGAAGTAAATAAGCAAGGAAAGAAAAATGGTAGTGGTGACGATGCATGGTGTCCACACACCCGCTAATCGTGATGGGCGTGTTGAAGATCATGCACCGCAGTCACTGGCCTTTCTTTTTTCCCCCTAGATGGTAGAGTCGCATATCCGCATACCAGAACACTCCTCGCCCTCGAAAAAGAAAAAAATAAGCTGAATAAACAGATAAAAAAAAGTCATGGTTTCACTGAGTCGTGTCGCCTACTTCCAGCCGGTTCGCAATCGGTCTAACATATCTAAAACACAATGATTACTTGTAGTGCAGATTACTGGTGCTCACGTTTACGGTTTTCACGGATAACGTGTTATAAAAAACAGACCAACACAAAAGGATAAAAACAAAACGCTACTCGGCGATCTCATGCTGAGAATGCCTTGGGGGCTTTGGGTTCCTTCTGCAGTGTTGTTAATACAGGAAAGAAGGCATAAGTAAGAGCTTATAGAAGAAGTAAGAATGGTGTATAACTTACAAGAACCTCCTAATTAAAGCAAATAAAAATGACCCAGAGTCAGCTTGCGTTGGGAAACTGAGTCTCTTTACTAAGTCAGATGCAGTCAGCACTGCTGCAGTCAAATCCGCGGCGCTGTACGACAGGGGCAGTTCATTCCGATGAATGCAAACAAATATTTATGGCTGATTCTGGTCAGTAGGGATGAAATTAGATGTTTTAATGGAAACTCGAATGAGTTCACAGCTCAGCCGGGGGAAAAGGTTATTATTTCTTTAAAGTAAATGTGTGGTATATAACTTTTTGTTAGTAGGAGAAAAATATCTGGTTTATCAATCTAGGCACTTCCCAAAACGGTAACAGTTTTTGGAGGTTTTGGGAAAACTGCGGGAAATTTTCGCATAGCTAGGTACTTATTACTCCAATCAATTAACCACCGCGAACATGGGCTGCTCTGCTCTACTATCTTATCGCCATCGTGTGACCTCGACAGAGCTCCAAATATCGACTGAGACGACAGCGTTCCAATTACGGCGACTCGATCTAAATCCAAACGGCTGCCGAAGTCGGAGACGACTCTTTCCTTCATCGGGCATGGCTTTCACGAAAGGGTGTTTGGTAACCGTTACGCATTCTGGCCAGATTTAAAGAAATACCCCTCAGCCCGATTTTTTTCCCTCCCAGGTTTAGTGTATACGCTATTCTGATAGAAAAACATACGCGAATACTTTACAAAAGCCAGATACTTCGTGCAGTAAGAACAACATACTGAGGTTCGATACTGACAACAGTTGCTCGAATGCAATTTTATTTTATAAATAACAGTGCTCTAAGATTATTTGGAGACGAACCGAACAACAGGTAACACAACGGGAGACCGCAAGTCGAAACCACGCCGAAACTGAACAAGCTACGTAACAAAATCTGTATTGTAAACTGTAAGATGGGTCAGTCCTAGAAAAGCGGCCACATCTTTCTAAAATATAGAAAGTCGGCTTAGCAACCAACTTCTTTCGTCAAACCGAATAGCTACTACAACCCACAGATTGACATCGCGAACCTTTTGCGTTGCACACTATTTATTAGGATGATTTTTACAACTCATAAGATCTTAACCTGGCTATAGTGCAGCGGCTACACTGGTGTTGGCGGACTATTTGCTCGTTGGCTTCTTGAGTTGAAAACACTATTCGTTCCCACAAGACGCCTTCACACTTTCGCTGCCAACAGCGTTTTCTCCACTTCTGAGCATCGATTGAAATGCAGATGAGCAACGTCCGGTCATAGGGGCTGAAGAGAAGCGCAACGCCCATTGTTCGTTACATTGTTGACGGTCGTCCCATTTTCCTGGTGCCTTGAAAAGCGCTTCGCGTCTAGCCTGGACTCTGTTGTCGGCAGTGACAACACGATGCCTGCAGCTCTACTTGCCGTCTCACTTCCGCCTTCTAACTCGCCGTGACAGTTAAGGAACAGTTGACACAATTTGCAAATCTTATCGCCCGCACATGTTCAAGGGGACACATTGTTCATGCACGGAAGTCTGCACAAAGGAAAAGGTGAAAAGTGCGCATAGCCGGAAGCCCGTTCGCCGATCGAAGATTGTCGATCATGTCACAGAAATGGTCAGAAGAAGCGTGTCGGCATGCTACTCACTTCATTCTTTTAATGATCTTGTGACGATTGATCTTTCCTCTTAATTCCTTGCAATACGCATAGAGCCGACGCTGCATGTGAAAATTGAAATTGATATTGGGAAGAAAAAAAAAATGGAGACGGAAGTCCCAGAGAACTGAAACCGGCTACTCCAGAGCGCTGCTGAAAACTGTACATACTAATTCATCCATAAGGAGTTTGAAAACGACAGAAAGACAAAAAGACATGCCATGGTTTTCGACTGGTGTATCTAGGGTTCCGTGTCTTCCGCATTTGCCGCAAAATGCCAAAATACAGCCGCCGATTTCTTTTTTTCTTTTCTTTTTAGAAATGCGGCATATTCCGAGAAACTCCGAATTTGCGCTGCATGCCGAATATGCCGGTACCAGATTGTGTCTGTTTTTCCTGCGCAGCATCGCATTTTTGTCTTTCATCTCGATCCGGTGCCGCCCTGCGTGCCCCTACCCTCCAATTCATCGAAAACAAATTTGGTACATTTGGAAACCTCCAACAAAAGAAAAAAATTTTTTCTTTGCATCTGAATTTCCTCCTACTAAGCTGTCCTATATCCACAACACACGCCTGTACCTGTCCTCTGTCAACGAGTAGCGACGACCCCGCATATGTTGTGTACACGGGGTTTACAAAATAAGGTAAAAAGAGCCGAAGTAAAGAAGACATTTTCCCTCATCATTAGGAAGTTATATTTCGTGTGGTTCTTACCTGTTTAATACTCCCTGTGATTACAGCTGCCCATTTTTCGGCAGCTATTTTTGGCGCAAACGTTATAAAATGCCGAAAATATCCGAATTTGACAAAACCATAAAAGTGCCGAAAAACACCAGTCGAATCTGTCAAGGAATAAATGCCAAAAACGCGGAACCCTGTATAACGTACGGCACCATCAAATTTCTCGCAGATTTTAATTGCACACAAGAAGGCTTCCTCCTCGATCGTGTCGCAGTGTTAGAAACACGACGTCTTTGAGAACACGAAGGCTCTTGGCCTAAACTCTCAGGAAAAAGGGGTAGTAAACGCTCCTACGTGCAGCCAATTCAGGGCAGCTACTATTTTGGGTTCATAATCTTGCCCATTCATTACCTGTGCTAGAAACGTCAATTATTATCGCGGCACTTGTCAGGCAGTACCTGTCGTCGTTAAAGAAAATTAGACAAAAATCCTTGGTAATATTTATGCCAGTGACTTACAATACCGTAGTTACAACTCTCTAGAAAGCTAGAAAATTTATGGCCTATGACCCCTGGAGAAGGCGATCTTCAAAGAGAGCACTGGCGGTTAGAGACGAGTGCGTCCAATACAGAGTACAAGCGAGGGACCCTACTGAACTGATTTTCCGCAACCCCACAGCTGCAGGGAATCTACGCAGCCACTCCAGAAAGTGTTCCTCTACCGAGATCATGCAATGCTGCTCACGAAGGGTGCTGCCTAGCACCTGTTCGAAGCGTCGTCTCACCTCTTGGCCCCAATACCAGTTCGAAACCATGAACGTGAAAACCGCCGAGCCATTGCGATGAGGCGCCTTCTTTAAGGGCGTACTGAGCTCAAGGGACATTAGCTTCCTCGTACGTGAGTGTCATGATCAACCCGTAAACGACGCACTGCACACCCTTCGGCAACTTGGGATACAGCACGCAATTGGCTTTATCCTGCTTGGGAAGGGTCCCGTGCGACATACCGATTGCGGTTGTTTTTTAGTTTTAAGTTATTTGCGTTAAGTTGTTTGCGTTTCCAGCTGAGAGTTTAAGAATTTATAGTGTGGCATAGCTATGAAGAGGTCCTGTACGGAGATCACGTAAAACCTTGGTGCAGATCTCAATTCATATTGTGTACACGACCACCATCAAAGGAGGCGACATCAGTTCCTTCGCGTTACGAAGTCGAGGAGGTGACCAGCTAGGCGAGGTGCACCATGGACCATTATACCCTCAGGGAAAATGAGACAAGCACAAGAAAATGCGAGTAGTTGGCTGACGTCCAGGGTTCCGATAGGCTCACAGATATTGTAATACGCAAAAGAAAAATACCTAGGCGCGGAAAATGAGAAAGAGAGAGAGAGAGAGAGAGAGAGAGAAAGCAAGAAAACACTTCAAGTACACGGGGACAAACCTGAGTGCATCGCACGTGAACGAGGTCGGCTTGCAGATCGTCTTAGGAGTCTGTCACGTATTTTCTGTTTCGCCGTCAAGTTGTTAATCGCTACCACGATTTCGAAAGTTGCTGCAGAGGACGGTCTCTCTCTATTTCTTTTTTTAGGCTGCCTAGCTTTACTGGATTCCATGTCATTTCGTCGAACGTGCCGTTCCATCCAACACGCCAGTACATCCAAAAGCGAGACGATACGTCCACCGTGCCTCGACATACAACATGCCGTTACATCCAACGCGAACAAGGAATACCGAAAGGCACGGAACACAAAAACAGACACCGGCTGTTGTCACATCCGGTTTATTTAATGGAGATAAAAATCGAGCTATACACGCTGAGTGCGTGAAAAATGACCTCAATGCCACCAACTTAACTTTTGTCACGAACGGACATCACTGAACGTGGGCTCATCCTCGACGTGACAAATATGTCCCCAATGCCACTACCTAACCTCTGACAAATGGTCCGGGACCGTTTTCCCTCTCTCTTGTGTTTGGGACCATATTTTCCGGGACCATGTTTTCCGCGGCCCATCCGGATCACACATCGACGTCTCAGTACATCCAACGCGCCGCTGAATTCAACCTGCCGGACAATCCAAATCGTATCATTACATTCAACGAGCCTTACATCCATCGTGCTGTTGCATCCATCGATGAATGTACCAGCATGTTGGACGTAATGGCTCGTTGGATGTACTGGTCCGTTAGCGCTTTACTGATGGTATTCAACAGTATATAACTGAAAATAGCGAAAACTACGGGCTACAGTCAGAAGCCGTAAAAACTAGGTATTTTTCATCAGTGCAGATAGTTACTGTAAGTCATGGTAAAACAATACAAAGAGGTGTCTAGATTCCGTGAGACGGAAACTGTTTGTTGAACCCATCGCTTGTAAGACTAGCCGTCCTCTCTGGAGACTCAACCAAAAGGCGCCAGTAGTCACGTGAGAGGTTAGCCGCCGTCTGGTATGACTCAATCGAAAGGCATCTACCGAACATGAGCTGTAGGAGTTTTTCTTCTTCCTCCTCACCTTTGGATAAAATGGGCGACCAGCCGAAGGAGAGGGGATTTTGGAATGGACCAGGAGAGTATTTCTGTCAAACGGTGTATGCCCACCGAATACTGTATCTGAAGTAATTGGCCTTGTATAGTGTAAATAAAACACTTTTGCTGTTGTGACGCCAGTCAGTCGTCAATTGGACCAACCCCGATCACCGGCCCACCAAGAACACAAGGGAGGAGGAAAGGAACAAAACATTAACTGTCACCCTCTGAACTCCACGACGGACCCGTGTCAAGGCGCCACTAGGGGATAAGAGATCACCACGACCCGATACAACTTCAAGAAGAGAAACCAGTTGTCAGAGAGATGTTGCTTTTTCACGCGACCTTACACAGCAGGGGAACATATCTACGCATTTCAGAAGTACCCTTGCCTTTCTCGAGGAAAGGTTAAGTATGATAGAATATATGAAGCCGTCCATAGACGCTCCATGTAGGCCGTCGACACGAGGAATCTCTACGTTCTAACAACGAGAGGTTCCGTTGTGCCCACGAGGATACGAGTATCCCCACACAACTGTAATACATCTTGACAGGCGTGTTGCTTCCCACAAAATACTGGACTACCTGCTTCCTGAAAGTGTGCGTGGGTCGTGCACGTTCACGTCAGTGTGCTCACTGCTCAGCGGCTCTCTTATAGACGTGGGAGTGTTATTTACCGACGATGCGCCGCAACGCTATAAACGACAACTTAGGCCTCTTGAACCCGTATTATAAATAGCAGCCAAAGAGCAATTAGTTCCCACAGGAAGCATTGAAATGAGGAGGTCAATATACATACAATAGAACGTTGACCAACGAACATCATGTCTTTCGAACAGGATAGTTCTTTGCCTTGAATCAGGCACAAAACGTCCATGAACGTGTGACTTACTACGTACCAATAAGCAAAAGAGATTATTGGTATAAACTGCCATGAAACTGGCATATAACATACTGCACGTTTATGTACCGGAATCCATTGAAAACGCAGTCGGAGTGAACATGACGAACTGAGATTAAAACCAGTTGAGTCATGTTTCGTGAAATTTAGAACGGCTTAATGAAACGGGACTTGAGAGAACCCCTGAAGGCTGTTTCTATAGGGTCGGGATGTTCAAAAACGCTCAAACTTTACAGGAATAAGGGGAAGCTATGCTTATGCCGGAACTAAGGTAAAGGGAACGCGCTCGCATGAACGCCAGCGAAGAGTTCACTTTGCCCAGGTCCCGGAAATGTGACGCTTTCCATGTGTCCAGCTGTTTGTTCTGCAGGGCGACAGACCGCCTTCGGCTGACCTCGCAGTGCCGGCGGTGACGCCCATAAGAAAACGAGAGTTGGTCGCAAAGGCGCAGACCTTGGAAGCATCCTTACTGGAAGCCTTTTTGTCATTCTCAGCGCACATACAAAAGCCCACACTAACCTTCGAATTGTCTCTTGAGCGAAGCTAGTTGCCCAAGAAGAACAAAGAAACAAAACGAATCGGCGGCAGTGAGGTCACAGGCGCTTGTACAATATCTTCCGGACGCAATCAGAAAACATCTCAGCCCACCCTACTGAAGTCTTTGGCATTCCATGACGTGCGACACATGCATCACACGCCCGTTACACGCCTCGTGGCCGGGGACAACGTTTATTGGACGATTCTTTCTTTTTTCCTTTTTTATTCGACATCCCTACCTATCTAGGAAAAACAAGTACCAGGCACGCGACAAACGTTATAATGGCACCTTAGTTGCCCAGAAATGTGGCAGCTAGGGAACTGAAGCGGTTGCCACTAGCCACAATCCGAACGCTTTCTTCATGGGCCCATAAAACTGAGAGCTCGTTGTCACAGTGGTCACGTGCGATCGCGCAATGTGTTAGGATCATTCTTAAAACGTTTTCCTCCTAAATTGGAACGCCTCTGGGGGAACTGTGTCACGAAAGATAAAAAAAAAAACCTGCCCTTTGACGGCTTCTGCGCTCACTCCAATAGAAACGTGCAGAAGTCAAAGAAATAGTATCCTCACCATTCTCGCGGTCCCACAAAATACAATGGGCTCCAAATAAGCATCCTAGCAATCGCCTCCAAAGTGCTTCATTGTGCATTCACTCATTGCTCAAAGCGGCCCTTCAATTCGAATTCGTAAAGTTGAACAGGGCTCGCTACACAATCACCTCAAATTCAGCAATCTTTATCCAAAGCCTAAAGGTCTGAAAATGTGACCCTCACAAGCAAATTGTTATATTAACGTACGAAATAAACTGTCTTGGACGCCGCCTGTGTACACGTCCAGAGTCATAGAAACCACTTCTGACACGTAGATTTGTGTGTGCGTGTGTGTTTCCAGACGTCTGCGGGAGCCAAGGACATATCTCCCGTTCCGTGGGGCACGCGTTGCGAAGGTTAATCACTACTGGACAACGAACACCAAATATAATTCACTAATGGGACTCTATGGAACCCTCGCCCTCTTCGGACATCAATGACACAGATCTTGCACGCATACTCTGCCGATGACGACAGTCTCGTTTACAGCTTGCCTGAAGCCGCGAGAAGGGAGTAGTCGGGTCTCACCATTCCAAGCTCATGGTTGCCCTACGACATTTTCCCCTCGCAGCGGTTCTCGTGATATGTGAGACTCTGACAGAGGCAACAAAAATAACGCTATTCCAAGCAACTCTTGCCAAGTCTAGTCTTAAATATGTAGGAAACACTCAGGTACCGCCCCCTTCCTCTTAATTCTGCAATGACGGAGACATCAACAACTTTGCGTGATATCTGTGCAAAGCGGTAAGTCGCCGTAGCGCAAACTTCCACAGACATAACATTTCCCTGCCTATTGCACGGAAACTAGACGCCAATGTTTGTGCGTGCACAGCCTTGTCCAGTTATGGAAGTCCTTGGCCCTATCTGTTACAATGCCCTGACAAATTCCCACGTTCGAAATACAAGCTACAAGCAAAGGCTAGTTGCAAGGACTTGCTGAACAGGAGCGTTCCGACTCAGACGGAGCTTAACGAAATTCTAGGTTTACTGCGTGAACTTTTAGTTGCCATAAAGTGTAGATCGTGGAGCGGACAATCATACCACATACATGCGACCTGGTAAGAGAAAGACTGCTCGCGTACTTGTTGATTGACACCCGGAACACATTGAAAAGAAAGGCGACTCCTTCAAGCTTTGCGCCACACGTTCGCTGCTGACGGAAGGACGACCGCACACAAGAATCAGCTTCTAGTTTCATGGTACATAATAACACATTTTAACAACAGGCCGAGAGCGCTGCACCTGCCGGGGAGAGGACAGAAAGCAGGAGGAAAATGAAGCAACGCTCGGCTACAGCGGGTCGACCTAAAAAATGTTGTTAATGAAGGGGAAAGGAGACGAAGGGTACCGTCAACACGAATTATGCTGCTACACGATGCAAGAATGCGCTGCGTTCGTAAAGGTCAGTGCTATTTCCTCGCGAAAGTGGCCACCAGAGTGGGAACTTCGCAGGGAAACGCTGTGCATCTGCCTTCAGGAAACGGTGACTAAATGCCCGGATCTGGTTACGCGAGACTTTGCTGTGCGTCAGCATTTCTGAATGGGCTTACCTTTTATGGTCCACAATGTGGGATTCTGGGTGCATCCTTTTTCGTACAAGTACAGTCGCGAAAATCACAACGAGGACACAGAAGCGGCCGTGGACGTTATCAAGCTGGTGTGTAAGTTTGATGGAGAAAATCGAGAAATCGAGTATGATGTCAAACGAGGCATGTTACAGGCGAGTCGCAGGTTCCACAACATTAAACAGCTCAACTATACCTTTTGTTCGCTTGGAGTACACAAATACTACCGGAATGACCGTGAGTACCACGAGTACCGTGATGCGAGTGCTGGACGTGACGGCACTGATGGGGCATAGAATGCCCACTCGTTCTATGAAGGACACATTTTAGCAGTGCGGCAGGAGTAATGCGAGGTTCACACTGCAGCGTTTCTATGCGGATGGCAACGCGCGGCAACGCAGCGGATGGCAACGCGATCCGTGCGTAGCACCTTCGACCTGTTTCAATAGCGGCTCTTGAATCCACTGAGAACCTGACTGTCATATGATGGCCAAATAATAGTCAAAAGACTCGTTCAGTCAAGAGAACGAAAATGTACTGCTACTGGTTATGTGTGATCTGTCAGAGCATTCAATCCACTGATGCAGGCACAAGGTTAGATTGGTTTGCTTATCTTCGTTACTCCGGCTCAAACATCCTTAATTGTGGCTGGATGCAAAATGCTTTATTATATCACATATTAATATTGTACATAATATTTATGTTTTGAGAAAATTGCTGTATCGCCCGTCTCATCCTTGTTTCTGGGTGATTTCAGCGTCCGAATGCTTCTGCGGAACAGCTAACGTACGGCAAATGGGCTACCAGTTGCAAAGCGAACGCAACCCTGTGTGGCAGTTTCATGAATATCAATGGCAGAAATCTGCATTG
>JARGYV010069938.1:0-18548 GCA_029532675.1 Ornithodoros moubata | reverse complement strand
ACAAGGCCTTCAAACTTTGCTCTACTCAATTTCAGGTTCATGTGCTTCGGACCAGACTGGTCCATCGTCAAGTATGGCAAATTGATGTCTGTCTGCAGGGCAAAGTGTAAGTGATACAAAATACCTACAACAATAAAGCTCCATGCTCTCACTACAAGCACCAACCTGAACAGATGACGAGAGCTCGATCTTTGCCTTCTCAGCCGCCTCTTTCAGTCGCTGCATTGCCATATTGTCCTTCGTCACATCGATTCCTTGCTGAAAAGCAAACAGGCAATATATCAGTGGTGCCCAGCTGAATATGGTATGCCTTATGATTACAGTTGCTGAGAGAAATTAGAACAGACAGGTAACACGAAAAGCCAGAACCTGAAAGAAATTTCCATCAGTCTGTTCCCACAATGACAAACTGTGCATGTGCACGACCTGTTGTATCTCAGCACAAGAAAACAGAACTTGAGCATGCGTGATCAAATTTGGGACACATTCCCCATTAACACTCAAAACAACCAAAGTAAAGCCTCTAACACCTATCACCTACAAGCACACTGCATCAAAGGTCACTCCACTGTCAACATTTACAAAGCACTCGACTCACATCTCGCCTGAACTCCTGACTCAGGAACTTCACAAGAGCATTGTCGAAGTCCTCACCACCAAGGAATGTGTCACCATTAGTAGACTTCACCTCAAACACACCCTTCTGAATTTCCAGTACAGATATGTCAAACGTGCCTCCACCCAAGTCATAGACAGCAATGCTGGCAAAAAGAAGAATTAGGTAAAGCTATGCCCATAACATGGACGATATTCACTGCTCTACGCAAAGGTAAACTTACATTTTATCATCCGTTTTGTCCATGCCATAGGCCAATGCTGCTGCAGTTGGCTCATTGATAACTCTCAACACATTGAGCCCAGATATTTGACCTGCATCTTTCGTTGCCTGCAAAGCAAGTAAATTATACCAGATGGCACTCTTTGCCCCACCCCAAGCAGTCTCAACAGAATAGCTCAGTTTAAGTTATCCTTCACAGGAGTAGGAGACGAAAAATATGACATCATTGCCAAATCAGTTTGCTCTTAATCTCCCAGCACTTACCTGTCTTTGAGAGTCATTAAAATATGCTGGTACAGTCACAACAGCATTCTTAACGGTCTGGCCCAGATAGCCCTCTGAAACACAAATTCACTGCTGATCACCAAACAGATTCAGGTGGCCCTTCGAGTCTACATGAAAAATGCAAACATTTTACCTGCAGTTTCTTTCATTTTCATGAGGACAAAAGCCCCAATCTGACTAGGTGAATACATTTTTCCATGAGCTTCCACCCAGGCGTCACCGTTTGAGGCTCGAACTATTTTATACGAAACAGTTTTCCTGTAGGCAAAGGATCAGACATGTATACATCCCTCGTAGAAAATTACATTCTACATGTAGTACATTGTAGTGCAGGTATAGACTCACATGTCCTTCTTTACTTCAGGATCATCAAACTTGCGGCCAATGAGCCGTTTCGTAGCTGACAAAGTGTTTGCAGCATTGGTCACTGCTTGACGTTTGGCAGGCATTCCAACCAAGCGCTCTCCATCCGCAGTGAAGGCCACCACAGAGGGTGTCGTGCGAGATCCCTCAGCATTTTCGATTACCTTAGGCGTCTTTCCCTCCATGACAGCAACACAAGAGTTAGTGGTACCCAGATCAATTCCAATGACAGCTCCTTTGACTGCAGTTGACCTGAAAGTGACAGTTGCACTCGAGCATCACAATAAACGGATGTATGGATGCGTACCTTCATCTCCAGTTCGACAAGTACAATTTAACAACACAGTTTCTGAATATCGGACTTTTTCCAAATTTCAGGCAACACATTTCCTCGTCAAACCCTCAATTTACAGATTGAGAGCATTGCATACCAGACAAAGTTTATTTTCAGAGAAAATAGGCACCATGGGCTCTGGCCAGACAACAGACAGGGCTTTAGACAAAACAGAGACTACAATCTTAACCTTGGTGCACTTTGGTTCTATACTTGCTTCAGACTTGGAGGCAGACAAACTGTGATAGATACTACTTACAAACATACTGTTAGCCCCTGAACAGATTACACAGACACTATTCATAATGCAGTAGATGCATAACATATGCAAAAAATAACATGCAAAGTTGATCTAACATATATCCTGTGTGTACACAGTGAGACCAACCACAGCCCTTCTCTTGTTCTGTGGATAGCCTCACATGTAGTAAACACTACCTAGAGTCACTAAATACTCTAATTTAGTGGCTCTCGCAACAAACTAGAGCCCACTTATTACAATGAGGTTGGCACAAGTGTCAATGAATCTATTACATAAGGTAACCCTATGAAAGTGAAACTATACAGCAATTCAAGGTTGAGGAGCAGAAACAGTCACCCTAGCAGCACCTAGGACAAGGGATGAGCAAAAGCACCAAGGTTATTCCAATTCAGACATCAGGAATCCCAGCAGAAAAAGCAAGGGCTGGATACTGTTTCCTCTGCTGGCTGGTACCTTTTGGCCACAGATGAGCTTTGCATGCCCATGTAACCTGCATCTCGTACCAAAAGCAAGACATGCTGTCTGTCTACTAGATGAACGATGTTACGCCTTTGATGATAGCTAATGACATGGTGACGATTACATTAATTTAAGATTTCAGGGCGAATTTCATACTTAGTCCGGTGCTGGCCTCCATTCTTCGTTCGTTCTGCCAGAAGATGCTCCTGAAAGGATAGACAGAAATACTAATTCATTCGTTTGTTGGAAAACGCAGAGCGTGAGTAGGAAGACCATATATACGTAAAAGAATGTTAACTAAATAAAGAGCGTGAACTATAACGTCCCTTTATAGGGCACGTAAAATTCGTAACGCAGGTGACGTAGTTTGCATAAACGGTTATACCTTGTAAAAATTACACTACTAACTCAAGACGGCAGTATGAGACGCCGGCAAAGACATTGCATCATCTGTATATCTCTTAAATCAGCTTATAGCTAATAAAGTCATGATGGTTTCCAAGTTAAACATAAACCTATTTTGGTATCCCACAACAATTAGAAGTAAATTCGACATAATAAAGGAAGTTGAAGATTGACCTTAGAGTGCGTACTAGGCCTACCAACATTGCTCCCCAGCACTCACCTTGCAGCTCAGAGTGATCAAGCCACGCTTTAGCAAACTTTCTGTTGCTCCCGCCGTGCTCAAAACAGATCTCGACGACAACCTGGCTGCGGTAAGCATTTTGTACAAAATTTCACAAATGAACGATTCCTAAAAGTTAACTTTTTTTACGCCGGTAGTCCCGACACGTGCGACTGCAGAATCACGCGTAGAGTTTGCTGTTGCCGATGGCGCTAAGACAAGCCTAGACTTGTGAGCCGCTGAATTAAGTCGCCACCGCACCAGATTGTTGTGCACCAAATATCACTACTTGAAATGCCTTGCATTAACAGTGCTTTGGTCTCGTTTCTTTTTCTCACACTTTCATTAGCAAGAAAAAGTGATTTATCTGTTGAAATGCTTAACCGAACGTCACAAGACTTTTATTGCACCGGCCTATGGCACTACTGTTTGGTTTTCCATGTCCGTTTCCGCTGACGACAATCGTAAAATTAGGGTTAGACTGCCATGGCGATTGCTCGGTGTAACTTTCTTTTTTCCTTGAAAAAGAAGAACAATAAAAAAAAAAAAAACGAACACGTAACATAGGATGAGTTAGCGCAAACGGATACGGAGCATGTTGGTTCGGATTGAGTATGATGGGTACGCAAAAGGAAGACAAATACGGCGTTGAGGAAAGGACTACAGTTCTCTAGGAAAAACTCCCAAAATGGCCGGTGGCAGTTGCTGGACCTTTCTGAGGAACTTCGCACGTGTTGCTCCTTGAAGCAACACAGCAAAAAGCTCTTCTGCCGTTCTCTAACCACCACTCAAAAAACTGTGAAGGATAAAATTGTAAAATCTGCTTTAAAGGCAGTTTTGACCATATTATGTGAAACATGGGTGCTTTTCCAGCCTGTCCTACCAGTTTAAAAGGTTATGCTGTGCTGGCTATCCTATCGTGGCTGCCAGAAGAGTTCTTTTAAGTGCTCTTCAAGCTTTTGATCCCGGCAGTAACCTTCAATAAACAGCATTTCTTATTCCAGTGGTTTTGCACACACAGCCAAAAAGAGCCTCTTCTTCTCATCGTCATCTTCACAAACTAACTCGAACTCTGAAATTTGGTACGTTATTTAATTCCCCATATGTGCTAGCACATGAACGTCGTAGACTTCCAGTACACATCAAACGATCCACAGGTGGTCTAAATTATCCGCTGTCCTACCCTGTGGCATCGCTCATGGTCATAGTTGTCTTGCGACATAAACCCACGAATTATTCGTCAAGCACCTCAACTCTCTTCCGTGCCCTTGCCAATCCATTTTGAGTAACACAAGTTTTGAGAGGCCATTCTTGTTGCAGCTGTGAGATTATGGAAGCAATCTTAATGGGTCTCCTGAAGGGGGTCACTTTTTTGGTGAAGGCAGCTCCAGGCTAGTTGGGAGGTAGTTCAGTTGCGTTAGATATGAATTCAGTTGCTAGTTTGAATGCCATCTTCATCAGTCTTTTTTTTTAAATCTTATCTCCCCTATGCATTAAGAATACTATTCAGTCTTTAGGTAGAAAAATACCACATACCATGCTCCTCATAGTCAAGGAAATGTTTCGAACTAGTCATCTACACCAGCTCAATTGCCCTATCATCATCTGTTCAATACTACATACCACACCTATAATACACAAAATGTTTAGTGCACCTTTTAAAAATTTGAAGTAATAGACTTGGTACCAATTACCACCATGGCTGACAGAAACATCAACTGGAAATAAAACGGTATAGTGGCAGGCTACTTGGTGGAAGAACCTCATATTTTAGAAACCCAAGTTTAGGAACAAGAGCTATACAAACACAAAATCCCATGATCAATGTTTTTTTTTCTTGTGTGTGTGTGTGTGCTGCTGCTCTTTTCAAGACAAATGCAGCCACGAGCAGTGTACAGATGTGAACAGATGGAGACAAGGCAGCATGAAAGAGTGGGGAGATAGAGGTTAGTGCGCATCCTGGGCCATTTTTAAGTAGCACCGTGCAGATACGTCTGGATGGTCTGAGGGAAACCCACTGTCTCCCAGTCTATGGCATGACTCTGCAACCCCTTGGCCCACTCTGCCACATCGCCAGAATATAACAGGTTTGGTTCGGCCATCTAGGTTCGAATAACTTCAAGATGCCCACAAATCATAGTCAGATTAACCAGCATTCTGGTGCAAGTAAAAGTTGAACACAAAGTTTTATCAGACGGTCTGGGCACAAACACCGTTGCAGAGAATGTTGTTTACAAGCTCTTGTCAGAGGGGCAGCACCAACTGATTTAAAATAACAAGATCTGTTAGACTACCAGTGCTTCGCAACTAGTCCAATGCTTCAGAGACAAGTATGGCTCCACGCTGGTTCGCAAAGCCCCTTAATCTCCAGGCATGAGTTGTTGCTATTTCTGGCTGTTCCGGAACATGAAGGTTCCACAAAAAAGGTCTCATTTTAATGCTCAAGAAGATGTTTAACAAGATTTGACACGGGTGCTGCAGGCTATAAAGAAACCTTTAAAAAATGTTTCAGTTAGTGGAGTGGTTGTTCGGCAGAGTGCACAGAAGCACAAACCACTAAGATACTCAGTGATTTCAAATGCAAACAACATGACAAGCAGAACGACCTAAATCAGTCCATCATGCCTCAGAGTCATGGAACCTGCAATGGCTCAGGAGGATTAGTACTCACAAGAAAAGAGCTTTATTAGGAACACCAGTTCGACTGATACTTCGTGATTTGGCCTGGTCTCTGACATACACGCATGTGAATAAAACACTAGGAGGTTCATTTGAAAGGATAATGAATATGAGACATGAAACAGAATGAACGCAGTTTGTACATTATCTTTTTGAAAGCCTTCTGAACAGGTGAAGTCCAGAGGCAGCTTTTAGAACCCTTCTTGGTACTGCTTGGTCTCCATTTTGGCAATGATCAACTCTAGCTGTCTCTTAGCTTCGCACTGAGGAAAATTTGACATGTCGTAGTAATTAGGTGCTATCTTTATGAGCCTGTAAAAGAAGAAAAAAAGAACAATGATTAAACTCTCACACAAGGTAGCATAATGCTGCTTATATCTGTATATATATTAAAAAAATTAAGAGCATGTGATAAGTAAACTGTTACTGCATGTAGCACTTGACTGTTATGCATGTGCAACTTTTTGCAATGATCCTGCTCTGCTAAGACAGTGAAATATGCCCCCGCTCCCTATTTGGTAGATCTACAGCACCCACACGCCACCCATACTACAACAAATGAAACTGCCAGTCACATACGAAGAAGTTGAGACATTTCATATCCAAATGACTCATTTTTGAAAATTCTACAATTTAAAAATTATGCATTATAACATCAAGATTATACATTATGGAAAAAAAAATCTAAAAGGAAACATATTAATGTTTAAAATATCATTTGATTGGGACGTACCATTCTGGCTTGATATCAGTCACTGTGCGGATGTAGTTCTTGGTAGTGAGCACGAACTCGTTGTAGACAACCCATTCTGGCTTGTGATCAAGGCACGTAGACGGGTGTAACTGTACGACTTGGTTGTCCTTAATGGTTAAATAGTGCCCTGTTCTCTCAAGATGTGCCACCTGCATTCAGAGCACTTTGTCAACATGTTATAAGGTCATCAAAGGAAAGACATGATCAATCTAGACTGGCTTGAAAGGAAACACATTTTTCTAATTTGCCTTCTAAATAGTGCAACTGCGGATATGGGCAGTCTTTCTCCGCTCGGACGTGTGCATGCCTAGCGTAGACCGCGTCAGCTTTAGCAGTGTCACAATAAAAGACGAACCCTGAGGCACAGGTAAGACGGAGACAAATTCTCAGACCCAGAAAGGTGGTTAGTTAAAATTTTGATTGCTGGTTGCAGCAAACCATTTTGCTGTGCCATTCATCAAGATTTACCACCAGCTAGCCTCCGCCTTGACTTATCTCATCGATAGTGTGCTTGCATTTGGTGAAAGGAGCACATATGCATCTCCAAGTTGCATCATACTAAGTATACTAAGTGATTCAAAATCAGCCAGGATTTTTCTGTAGGAGGCAGTTTGTGGTGCAGCAACAACCTTTACTGAGTATGCTCAGCATGGGGTCCCCTTCATGCAAAATTGAAGGACCCCTCTTCCGAGATGCCTCCTGACTCAGAACAATATCGTAACAGGGCTATGAGAGCATATGCAAGTTGCAATAAGTAACAACACTCTGTGATAGTCTAGGGCAGGCTGAACAAAGTGAGATAATGCGAAGAGCAGCACAGGTTTATTGTACCTTGGAAAGACAACACAAACTCACCTGCATGAAGAAGCCTGAAACCAGTGTTTTCCTAATATTAATGTAGTAGTCCTTGCTCGTAAATTCTGTTGACGTCCTTCTGAGGTTGAAGCGGTCCATGATCCGTGACAGCTGTTGCCGGACATTGTCAGCACTCTTGAGCGAACGGTAGTTGATGAAATTGTCGTAACACCACTGCGTGTCTTCGTGGTCTGCAAAGTGAATTTAATCTCTGATTTAGGACCCCTAGGCACAAACTATTTCTTACAGATCTGAGCACCTTTCACCAAGAGGACCGAGTCTGACATTTTAGCATCAAAATAAGTACTACTACCATACACCGCCAGGTGCCTTAATGTTGACCAGGAGTGATATGAAAACAGAGCAAGGGCACACATGTTGGCCTCAACTGAACTCGACATATTCATATATATCTGATATGTACCTTTGACAGATTATGAAATGCAGCAATCTTCACACAAAAGGATGACAAATATTTTGCAACACAATTATACACCTCACCTACTTCCTGCCGAAATACTACACAATACAGCTAATGCCAGTATCACAGTGCAAGCTAGTACCACTAATTATGCATTCTCTACAGGTGTGCTGCAGTATAGTAACTGCTCAAAAGCACAACTATCATGATTTCACCTGTCTCATTGCTAACCTTCAGGGGGAAACACCATAACGGCAGTTTGAAAGCAGGGATCGGTAATGGAATGGGTATATAATTCAAACCTGAGCTGTGAATGGCCTGAAAAACAGAAACAGGGGCTAGACTGTGTGCCTCGCAGGCGATGCAAAATGTAATCTTGGCTGCGGTTCTCCATAAAGAGCATTAAATGTGGCTACTTATCACCTTTTACATTATTTATCCAAAGCCACACAGATCCAAATTGTTGGTTAGATTATTAAGGTTTCATGACACAGTGAATTCCAGCTTTAAGGAGACATGGCATACATTACTATTCACATTTCATTATCAATAATGGAAGCAAAAGAGGTAAAAAATAGGTTACCAATTTCTATTTGAAAAGGATGAGAACAAACTTGTTTTTCAGCACGTATAATTTTCATGTGTTAAGCTTACATTACTCTACTTCTCATATTTATGCGAATGATACCATGATGTTTATTATGACATTTACACCACTCAGAAACATCCGTGTACTGTGTTTTTTCATACACTGATGTTCCTTAATGGTGTTACAATGGCCACATGCCACTTAGATTCAACCACAGTGCTGACACCCGAGCCCAAGCACAAGAGTTCCTTTACTTGTTTCACAACAACTCAACACATCTCCACCTCCTAGAAAAGTCGCATACCCTGGCAAAAAAGAACTCACTTTGCTTGAAGGCATGGTAGACATTCAGGAGAGTCAGGTGGTCACCATCGATGTGGGCAAAGCGCATCTTGGCCTCGTCAGCTGCCTTCTTGGCCTCATTGGGTCGCACAAAACACTGTGGAACTGAACAGTGTTGGATAGGGGGGCCGCAACCAAGGTGCAGCCCCACATCCACTTTGCTTAGTGGCCACCTCATTTGTGGGCATGACCCCATCTCACCCTACATGCTTTGATTTCCACGTATTCACCATCCCCAACAAAGGGAATTAGCATAAGTTTACATTACATTACAAGCTAAACATTACTAAAATGTGGCGGACCTAAACTTTAGCAGAACCGACTTTCCCAACATGCATTACCAGGCAGGGTGCATTGTTTTTAAGGGTGTTAAAATATCAGGAGGGAAGGAAAGCGATAGCTTTGTTGGATCTTCACTCAAGCAAAACTAAAATACTTCATTTTACACGCTACTCCGTCGTCCGCTTGAACTTGCCACCCCTATATGGTTTGAACTTTTTTTTTCTTGGGCCACTAGACACTTCACAGTCACAGAGCTTTATAAACTCAAAATAACCAACAGTCCCCAACACAGCACAAAAAAATAACAAAAATCCTCCCGGAGTCTCTGTATCACACAGCCATACAAGCATTCAAGCAGTACAGAACTATTCATGTACCCCCAAATTCATGCAAAAGCATGCTAACAAAGTAGAATCTACAGCAATGCACTCAGAGGCAATTGACAATTTGCAATGCACACTGTGATGACAGCTGACTCGCAAATGTAACAGCCTTTAAAGGTTTCTAGGCAGAATCTTGTCGTTACTATTCACCTCCTATAGCCCAGCAAGCTAATTATACCATAGTACAGAAGTACAGAAGCTGTCTGCAATGTTGGCATATCCCTTCCATACTGATAGCAACCATTGTGGCACTACTATTCTGAATACTATAAACGTATTGATATTCGCGTTTTTCGCGAATGGCAAAAAATCGCGAAAATGTATAGTCACGAATCATTCTACCATATGTCTGGCCGATGGTGAGAAACTGCTAAAGATCGTAAAATATAGAACATGCGAATAATTTTACGAACGTGCATTTGGGAAATTAGCAAAAATTAATACATAGCGAATATAAATACGTTTACAGTACACTTATAGAAGATTGCATTACATTCTTCACTGCTTTCAACAACAAGTGTAGAAAGAACTTTTACCTCTAGTGAGAGATGAATAAAATCTGGGGAGGATGCACATTTGTACTTGAAACTTCCCCCTTTTTTCATTACGTCTCGTAAAACATTGAGTGTTCTAGCTGCCTCTCATTACCGCATACAATTTTGAATATAGTAGGTGTACAGCATTCCCCACTGATGTGGACCTTGTTACTATGAATCATTCGAATTATGTACAGGATTTCCTGGGAACAGAACTTTTCCCATGTAATTATGTCTCAAAAGTATAGAACCTCGCTTTTTGAATGTACAGCCCTAATGAAAACTAATGCCACAGAGCTGTATGCATTCTTATTTTGCTATTATGGACAACTTTCCCACGACAACAACTGGGACAGTAGAGGAGGAAGATGTGCACTTATCCTAGATTTTTCCTTTTGTCAGCTACATTTTTATAGGATATTATAAATGCCTTCCCAGGAGGACAACATCAATGAAAGGCAAAGCCAACAAAAAAAGTTGACAAACATTTTCACCCTCCAGAAATTCAGCCAGAAAATGTGAAACAGGGGCCAAAGAGTGATTGTGCTCACTGACAACGCCAACTGCCTGTGGGTCTCAGACAAGCCTACAAACGTCTTTCAACTGTTGTTCAACTTCAAACTGTTCCTTCTGCTGCTGATTAGGACAGCAACGATCCAGCCTCGAGAAACAGGACTCAACTGAGCAACGAAGGACCACTACACAGTAGCACTAACACGATGTTATCTGTAATGTGCCAAGGACAAGGAGCCCCAACTGCTATGACCCCTGAAGCCACTCAGAACATCGTGATGTGGCTCTGATGCAGGATAGACTGATGATGCAATCGTGGTGGCCATGCAGCAACCAGAATAGAACGAGAAGTGCTCAAATTGTTTTTGGCGACACTGCTGCAGTGCTAAGCCAATTGTTACAGCAGCCATGACTATGGATTTGGCACAGCATTTTGCGTACCTAGCCCTTTGAAGTTCATCCATCCAGGATGCACCCACCCCCACGGGAATGGCACAATCGTCTAGAGACAAACTCAGCCGCTCCATGTTCTCATTCATACCAAACAACCAACAGCAGCCAGGATTCAAGAATGGTCGGAAGCAGCAACCTAATTCCTTGAAGGCATGAGCTTCGAGCAATTAAAGCTGTAGATTTTCTATAAGGCAGGCACACAAGCAGGTACTGATAACGGAGTTATATTCACAATAAATCGTGTTCGACCACACCGAAATAATGATAGACTACCATATTTACTCGCATAACTTGCGTCTTTGCGCAATTTGCACACCATAACGTTAGTACGATAAATTTATTTTTTTTAAAATGCCCTCGCATATTTTGCGCACCCCGACTTTTTCACGATAACTTTCTGGGGAAAAACCCCGTACTTCACAGCACTGTCACATGACAAGCGTACGACACGTTCACACGTGTCCGACTCGACAGCCACGTAGGGACGTTCCTGACCCCTTTCTCTTCATTTGTATTGTTGTCACTATGGGCTGCAACAATTATACAGCCAAGTTGAAGTCGCGATTAAATTCGCTGAAGAACATGGCAACCGAACAGCAGCAAGGCAGTTCCAGATCAATGTGCACTGCTGGCAAAAACAGAAGTCCCAGCTGCTAGATGTGACACCCGGAAGGAAAGCATTCTGCAGATCGAAACAGGGAGAGCATCCACTGGTGGAGAAGGACTTACTGAATTATGTTCAATGAACATGGAACAACAGGTGTGCTCTATCCAGCAAAATGCTGCAGTTTGAAGCCTGGCAAATCGCTACCGCAAAAGCTATACCATCATCACAGTTGAAAGAAAGTAGAGGGTGGGTAACTCGCTTTATGAAGTGCAACAGTCTCTGCACCCAAAGAAGGACAACACTTTGTCAACGACTTCGTGAGGACTACGAGGAGAAGACCCTAATGTTTCATCTACACATGATTTCCAAGCGAAAGTTGAATGGCTATCTGCTGTCCCAAATCAGGAACGTGGATCAGATGCTGTTCAACTTTCAACATGCTGTCCAACACAATTGTAAATGAAAAAGGAGCATCAACAATGACTGTAGGAGCAACAGGCTGTGAGAAGCAGCGGTGCACTCTCATTCTGGCAGCAACAGCAGGTGGGCAGAAACTCTCCCCGGATGTAGTCTTTAAAAGGAAGACGATGCCGAAGAGTCATTTCCAAAAGAATCCCCACGTTCAGGTTCAAGACTAGCTCAGGACTGGATACGCTGCATATGGGGAAAAGACCGGGAGCCATGTTGCGCCTGACACTGATAGTTGTGCTCAATAGTTTTAGGGGCCATCTTGCCGAGGGCATTAAGTCGTCGCTAGCTGACATGAGGACTGACTTTGCAGTCCTCCCAGGGGACTGACTTCCCTGCCCCAACCGCTCCACGTAAGCTAGACAAGCCATTCAAAGACCACCTGCGCAGGCAGTATGTTGAGTGAATGACATCAAGAGATTATTTTGACCGGCCGAATCAAACGACCATCGGACGATATTCTTTGGAACAACAGTGACAGTGCCGGTGATTCTCATTCCAAAGGTGCAGGTGACAGCAGCAGTGAAAGCGACTAAGAAATAAAAGTACTACAGTATGTGCTTTCACGAAATGAAAATGTTTGGCATTGATCGTGCCATTATAGCGGCAGTATAGTGTAGTTTTGAAATTTCCCTACAAAAATTTGCACACAATTTGCGACCCCCAAACTTTTGCGACTTATTTTCAAGAAAAAGTGCAAAAATTATGCGAGTAGGTACGGTATATTGTGCAACTCCATTTCCGAAATTCTATAAGCAGCAGCAACAGACAAGAGAACATTGTCAAAGGCCTCCAAGAGCAATAACCGTTACATTTAGAACAATATCCACAACAAAGCAAATATGCTGAATATAAGAACAGGGCTGACACAGTCCAGACACTGCCTGCATCAATCCCTACTCCTATATAAAATAAAAAATATAAATACAGAATGCTTTATATAAAAATATTTCCCAGACTATAAATTGCTGCACACATATTCATATTAGACCTAAGACTTGCTGAACCCTTGCCTAGATATGTAGCTTCATTTACGTAAATCACAGCAGAAGAAAAACTTCTCATGCAATTCGCTTTGGATTATCCTACAAGACATATGCTGAGCATAGTGCATAACCATGCACGATGGGTGCACTGACAGCTGATGTGACAGTACACATTCTTTCCTTTACTCTCACCTGACAACATGGCGGTGATAGAAAGAGCTTCATTTGAGCAGTTGTACTCGCAAGATGTGATCAGCATTTTAGCCAGTTGGGGATCCAAAGGAAATTCAGCCATTATAGACCCTAGCTCAGTCAGCTCGCCACTATCATCCAATGACTGAAGATAATTCAGCAACTCCAGGGCCCGCATCAATGTCTCGGGAGCTGTAACATGCAGACGTCAGTGCCCATTAAGGAAGAGGCCACTCATAAGTGAACACCGCACATACCAGGTGGGTCCATGAAATCGAAGTGAACCAAGTCATCAATGCCAAGTTTCTTAAGTTGTAGTACAACAGATCCCAAGTTGGAACGCAAGATTTCGGGGTAAGTCTGGTCTTGCATTTCAGTTTTGTATGCCTTTTCCGTATATAACCGGAAACACTTTCCAGGCCGAGTACGACCAGCACGTCCGGCTCTCTGCTGAGAACTCGCTTTGCTTATGGGTGATACTAAGAGTGACTCTACACGTATACGAGGGTTGTACACCTGAAAGATTTTACGGCTGTTTGATATACTAGCCCACACTGGAAGAAAAATGAAAGCACTGCAATATACACACCTTCTGCTTTGCAAAGCCAGGATCAATCACAAATACTACACCGTCAATTGTGAGAGACGTTTCAGCAATATTTGTAGACACAACTACTTTCCTCCCTATTGCCTTGTTGGGCTTAGTTGGAGGTGGAGGCTCAAAGATGCGCTGCTGTAGATTTGGTGGAAGTGAAGAATACAGTGGGATGCACTTCATTTCCCCAACTTCCGGTCCCAGGTTGTCAATTTCGCGCTTGAGACGCTTGCAAGCCTCTTCTATTTCCTTTAGAAGGAGAGAAAAAAGGCATTTTTGTTTCTTTCATACTTGCACATCACAGGTAAAATAGGAACAAAACTGCAGAAAAATCCACACTATAGTAAACCCTCGTTAATTCGAACTCACTTATCTCGAAATATCTGTTATCTCAAATTTTTTTTTGCATCCTGATCCTTGTCCCAATGCTTTCAATGCATTTGGGCCCTTTGAACTCAAAGCTTTTCTTTTTTTTACCCAGTACGGATATCTAAAAATTCCATTACCGGTAGGTCACCACACCTACTGCTGATAACGTGCATTCTTTGGTTCTCCATGTTACAAGAAGAATACTGAGGACAAAGCCTTCTCTCATCCTTTCGTCCCGTTTTCTCATAATGGTTCCTTGTCATAAACCGCCCAGACCGCTGTTTTGTTGGTTTTGTGTGCACCTCCCTCTGCATTAGTCTCGGCGTCTCACCCTCATTTCATTCTTCAGTGGCCTCTAATGTGATGACGGAACGAAGCGAATGCATGTGGGTTTCTCATCTTCCACTGCCTTACCGAAGCCAGCAGACGAGTTCAGAGGCTGTGATAAATTGTGCACCAACGTGATGTGCCTTGTTTTGTTTTAGACGCAGTGGCTCAGAGGACTTGAACTTCGAGGACTATGCGCTTTACGATAGCAATGTTCCAGTAAACGGTGGATGAGCGACACTGAAATTGTCAAGAGTGCCCTCGGTAGTGATGGATCCTTCGCATGTGGAGGATGAATAGCCCCCGTGAGGTACCGACATCATCCAAGATGAGAAGGATGCTTGGCTTGCTCCCTAACAAGGTAGCAGCAGCAGGGAGAAGTGGCTCATGCGTTGCATTAAAGCACTTGAAGATGCTTTCTTCCCTCAAATGCCAATGCCAAGCAGACCGCTATTACTGAGTACTTCCCTCTCAGATGATGTTAAAAAATAAATGGTTTCGCAACTGTTTACGAACATCATTATTATGTAGGAATACTTTTTTTTTACATTTTATGACAGTGCATTAGGGCTGCTACATTAAAATTGAAAAGGGTGTGTAATTTCCGCTATTCGCCTAACTCGAAAACCCACTTATCTCAAATTTTTTCAGGTTTTTACGACTTTCGAGTTATTGTGGGTTTACTGTATGTTGTAAATACACTGAAAAAAAAAAAAAAAAAAAAACAGAAAAATGTGACCATCGCTTACCTCTTGGCCAGTTAAAAACAACAAGATATCACCAGGGATTTCCTCGCACATATGAATCTGAATGACTGTTCGAATCGCTGCCTCTAGGTAGTCCCGTTCGGGTTCTGGTGTGTAGAATATCTCCACAGGATGTGTCCTTCCGGGCACATTCATTAAAGGTGCATGGTCAAAGTAATTCTGAAATGCAGCAAAACCTATATGCTTCTGCTCTTCCTGCTGATGGGTATTAGAACCATGACTCACTTGGAATTTGCCAGCATCTAATGTAGCACTCATAATGACAATCTTCAGGTCTCGTCGTCGTGTGACTACCTGCTTCAGAACTCCCATAAGAATGTCTGTTGCCAAAGTCCTTTCATGGGCTTCATCAAGCAAGACCACACCATAGGACTCAAGCAAAGGGTCGCTCATTGCTTCTCGCAGAAGCATACCGTCTGTCATATACCTGGAAATGATGTGCATGATCAGAGCTAGTAACAGCCAGCTTCGGGTCTCACTTGAGAATAGTTTTGGGTGAGGAGCAGTCCTCAAAACGAATACTATAGCCAACTTCCTGCCCCAGGGCCACATCCATTTCCTCAGCGACACGTGCTGCTACACTCATTGCAGCTACTCGTCGAGGCTGTGTACAAGCAACACCGCGGCGCCCATCGTTCTTTTTCCGCAATAACTCCACGCACCACTGTGGAATCTGATGAGGTCAAAGAAAATAAAACAGTCATTAAGAACTGCAGGCTGTGATTGCAAACTCAATTTACGGCTAGCAGGAAAGCTGCTGCATAATGAGTCTAAGCTTGAGCATATCAAACACAGACCGACACACAATAACATGTGCAGATCTGTCTTTTTTGTGTGTGCTCAAGGCTTTCTTCCACCCAGATTTCATACAGTACCTTGGCACGAATGAATGCCATCTTCTGAGGAATGCTACAGACACTGCTAAACCTCCAAGACATGACTGAACACGAGGTGCATACCTGAGTGGTTTTTCCAGAGCCTGTTTCACCAACAAGAACAAGAATCTGGTTGCTGCTGAGGTAGGAAAAAAACTTCTCTCTGTACTCCCAGACGGGAAGTGCGATTCGTTTCCGAAACAGCTCGTAGTAGCGAGGGGTGTACGGAAGCCCGGTAAGTGGATTTAACTGTTGAGACTATGCAATGAAAAGGAAAATGTGTGTGTGTGAAGCTAAAGTAACTTTGCAGAATACACCAAAAACATCAATCAACAATCAATGATCAATGAACAGCATGTAAAACTTGCAGCACTAACTTCAATGTTCTGTCAAGGATTATGGAAACAGTGTGTTTCTTGCTCTTTGCAATACGGTCTTTGCAACGCACTGCCATATGTGGATGATCCATTTTCTTCCACTGAATCCTATTTCTTTTATTTTCTACGGGTATTTGCCATGAGGTGGTGGTTTTGCATGTTATTTCAACGATCCAGTAAACTTGGTGTCTTACTTCGCACCATCAATCGTAGATCTCATACATTACAAGAAGTTCAAGAGACATACACACTGACAACAAAACTAGAACAGCAACAACTTAACAGACTACTGCTGCCACCTATATAACTTACTGGTGTAACAGAAGCTGAAGTGGACATGTGATTATCACTTCGGTCCCTCGTATTCTCTCCATCTCGGTCGTAGTCCCGATCAACATCTCTTTCTCTGAAAAATGTTTTGCACCTTTCTTAATTCAAAACCGTTCCATGCAGCTAATGAACATAGTTCGAGTGTCACGGCTCAAAAGGAGGTGCACTCCGATATTCGCATGAGAAAGGCATGTTTTGTCCCCGTTGACGAACAAAGCAAAGAAATAAAGAAAAAAGAGGGCTTGACTGCAATAAGTTGTGTGAGACATATAATCCATTACCGCGCTACAGGAGTAGTAGTGAAAAGTAAATGCTGCCAGACAGTTTATCGTCACGGACTTTTGCTTCACATAAAAAAAAAAGAAAAATCCTGAAGAAACCTTACACAGAACCAAACATCTTCCAAAGAACATGCAAGCACAGGGCGCGAATGAATTACAAGTTGCTTCTGAGAAACCACCTCAATACGAATATCATTAAATGAAGATATGTTGGATATGCTGCGAAATATATAAACTTGGCAACATCCAGAGGTGCAAGAAAGGCAGACACGATATGCTGAACACACATGAACCACTACCTCCACATAACGTGTCTTTTGTGTTCGTGCCGGTAATCCAGAGGAAGGGAGACTGACACAGTGAACGAATGTCACACAGGCAACTATTTTGAACGATAACTATTTCACAGAATATATAGTAGAATTCCTATGTGACAAATAGTGTACCACTACACAACGACACTTGTAAGTACACTAATCATTTGAACCAGAATAATAGGCTTAATTTGTGCAAATGCGGTCCTACCGGTATAAGAGCGGGAAGCATCGGGTTATCAGTTACTGACCTTTTCTTCGACACCGGGGCATCCCCCACGTCAATTCTGTGTCTTTTTGACATATTTAAAAATCAGAACTTTATGTATTTCCGTGCAAAGACAGAACACATAAATGTATGGCGACCGCGCGGCGAGCGTCTAAAACGCATGCATCACGTCACCTACTAAGCAACGATAGATCAAGCGTGTAGCTCCCTGTATGTGTTCATACGCCGCGTTTTTAGTCTTACGGAGCTTTACGACCCCTTAAACTGCCGCATTGTAGGTCATTTTACGAAAAAGAAAATAATAGTCTTTCCCGAATGCACATCCAACAAACATATGGCGGAACTTTTTGAAAGAATGTGGAGCATCTGTAGCATTTCGAAAACGAAACTATAACTGCTACCAAAGGTACGCTACGGATGAAAGCACGTCACAGTCTACGCGTTGAAAAGTAAGCCACAAATACTGAGCACGTGCTCTTTTACAGCAGAACGCTGTGCTGTCAGTATGACAAGAAAAACTTTCCCTTTGACTTTTCATGTTTTGCGTTGTTTAGCCACTCTACCCCATTCTAAACACATAACAAATCTTCCGGATGTCGTATGGCAGGATATTACGTTTCATGTCTTCGCTTCTGGCACCCCTGGGCTGGCGGATATTCTTGGCCAGCTGTTGTTTGCATGGAGGAAAGAAGAAGAGGAGACGGCGTAGCGCGATATTTACCGGGCAAAAGTGTGGAGGAAGTACGTCACGATACCGGGCAGCCACGTGACTTTTTCCAGCCACGCGCATGCGTGGGAAAGGCTTCCGCTCGTCTGCCGGATGAGCAGACGGTAATGCTTATTTAGACGAGAAACGCG
>JARGYV010069742.1:0-18064 GCA_029532675.1 Ornithodoros moubata | reverse complement strand
CCACAGGTTTTCATCTATCGTCTGTTCTGGAAAAGCATCGACAGCCCGCGTCGTATAAAAATGGAAGACATCAAAAAGGCATTTCCTTCACATTCCGAAAGCAGTATTCGGAAACGGCTCAAACTTTGTGCGGACTTCAAGCGTACAGGTAAGAAGACTAGGCATATTGTGGCAGATCTTTAGTTCATTTTACTTGTGCATCCAACCAGACCTTACCTGTTTCCCTTGTCAGGCATGGATTCCAACTGGTGGGTCTTAAAACCAGAGTTCAGGCTTCCAACAGAGGACGAGATCAGAGCAATGGTGTCTCCTGAGCAATGCTGTGCATACTACAGTATGATTTCAGCTGAACAGCGTCTCAAGGTGAACCTGCACTTCCTAACGGCCCCCGTTAAGGGTACCAAAGTCATCAGGTGTCTGATTACGTTCTTTTCTTTACTTTCTCTGTCAGGACGCTGGATATGGAGAAAAATCCCTTTTTGCACCTGAAGATGAAAACGATGAAGAGATGCAAGTGAAGATGGATGATGAAGTGAGAACATTTTTGTACTATGTTCATCGTAGAGCTGAAAAATGTGAGGACATGTGTTTAACGGATTATGTAAGAAAGGTGCTCTTTACATGGTGGCACAGGGGTCTTTAAAGATGAGAAATCCTTTCATTCACAGGTGAAAGCTGCTCCCTGGAACACAACGAGAGCATTCATCTCCTCCATGAAGGGCAAGTGTCTGTTGCAGCTGACAGGTGTCGCGGACCCGACAAGCTGCGGAGAAGGGTTCTCTTACGTGCGGGTACCCAACAAGCCTCAGCAGTCTAAGGTCACCATTCTTTCCTTTTTCACCTGTTGTCTTTTTGCTCAACCAGAATGTATCTCTCAACAGGAAGATGGTGCAAGCCAGCAGCCGGTGAAAAAGACAGTGACAGGCACAGATGCTGATCTCCGAAGGCTTTCACTCAGCAATGCAAAGCAGCTGCTTCGCAAGTTTGGTGTTCCAGAAGATGATGTAAGGGCTTTTACTTAGTGTGTGGAGGCATATTTGAAAGTAAATGGAGGTACAAGCATTTCTTCTTTCCTGTTTTCAGATCAAGAAACTGTCACGTTGGGAGGTCATTGATGTCGTGAGAACACTCTCAACAGAACAAGCAAAGGCCGGTGAAGAAGGTAGCACCCATTACTGTAGCCATCCATTGTAATCATCGTGTTGTTGTCAAGTTGAAAACCACTCCTTGAAAACATTTTCTAGCCATGAGCAAGTTTGCCAGAGGAAACCGATTCAGCATAGCTGAGCATCAAGAGCGCTACAAGGAAGAATGCCAAAGGATCTTTGATCTCCAAAACAGAGTTCTATCGTCCAAAGAGGTCCTTTCGACAGATGAAGACTCAAGCTCCGAGGATGACTCTGACATTGAGGAAATGGGCAAGAACATTGAGAACATGCTGTCAAACAAAAAGACTAGCTCTCAGGTCGTTATTTTAACATTGCCTTAGCAATGCCATGTGCAGTTTTTTGCAATTTGTTAATAAGTCTTAAACCTTGCAGCTCTCTCACGAGCGGGAAGAAGCAGAACGCCGTGAGTTGCAGCGGCTCATCATGGGTGACGATTCATCCGCAGCAGACGATGGCAAGAAGAAAAAGGACAAAGGTTGAAAGCTTTTTCTTATTTGTTTCATCTGACTAACGTTGATAGGGAACAAATTTGCAGATGGCAAAGGTAGAGATGACGACAATGCATCGATAGGCAGTCTTCGGTCCAATGAGGTAACTATTTCTGATGTACATGTGCTTTTGTCACAAAACGTTTTCTTGTTTCCCTTCAGAATGGCAGAATCCTAAAGATATACCGTACGTTCCGAAATGCTAAAGGTCGCGAGTATGTGAGGATAGAGACTGTTCGCAAGCCAGCAGTTATCGACACCTATGTGAGAATACGGACAACTAAGGATCCTGCTTTTATGTAAGATCTAGTCCTGGTGTCGTACACGTCTCTATATGTTGATTTTGCAGACGTCAGTTTGCGTCTACCCTGGATGAGCACCAAAAGGAAGAAATTCGAAAGGAACGACGAAGGTGAGCTCTTAATGGGGACTTTTAGCTCTTAAAAAAGGAACTGATTACACACTCAGTCATAGTCTTAGCACATTTTGACCTGTGTTGGTTTTGTGCCATAGTATACTAAATCAAATGTAGTCGATACCCATGCTCAGAGCCTTCTGCAAGGGATCAAACTTATTTTTATTTTAATTTTTAAATATTTGCTTAGGTAGTAGATACTTCAATGTGAATTTGGATCAAGGTATTCAACCTTTCTAATGTCTTTTAAACAAAGCACAATAAGCAGCAGCTGCATGGCTTTCACTCAGTGGACAGGCCTTAGCCCACACTCTCAGGCATTTTTGAAGGTCCTGCTTGGTCCATGTCCGTGGTAATGTGTGCACTCACTCATACTCATCTCTACTTCCAAGCCTGGAGAAAAATGCTCTAGTTAGTTGGTCGCTTTCATGAGCGATGATGCTGATGGGCCTCTTGTTGCTACAAGTTCTTTGATATGAAGTAGCTGTGGACTTGCGTAAATGCATCTTATTACAGTATGAACATTTTGTGATGCACCCCAAGGTGCAGAGGAAAACAAAAGTTTTTCTCCATGCCATAGGGAACACTCACAATGCTCCAGAAAAGTTACCTTGTGCAGCCATTCCTCCTTGTTATTAACACTTAATTTTTGTAGAGGCAGGTCAAAAGACAAGTAGCCTTTGCTGATTTGTGTCCCTCAATCCTGTCAGAATTCAAGAGCAGCTTCGCCGGCTAAAGCGCAATGCGGAAAAGGAAAGGCACACTCCCATACGAAAAAAGCCCAAAAAGGAGCAGCCTCTTCTCAAGGTAAGCAGCTGCACAGATACTGAAGAAATGGCCACAGCTACTGTCAACCAGTATTTTCTAATTCATTGCTTTTTCTTTTTAGCTCAAGTGTGGAGCCTGTGGTGCCATTGGCCATATGCGTACAAACAAGACCTGTCCCCAGTACCAGCCCATGGCTCCTTTGCCTCCCGTCCAGGTGGCTATGACAGAAGAACAGGAGGAGGAAGAAGAAGGTTGCGGCCTGCAGGACGATAACCTCGTCAAGGTAGCCATTCTGCTGGTGTCCTCTCTAGGGTCCATGAGAAAGAAGCGAGTGGCATGGGCTGGTTCATAAACTGCAGTGTTGAGAGAATTGCCAGTGCTGGTAAAAGAGTTTTTAAAAAAGAATTGTTCCTCCAGAACAACAGGCCCTCCCTATTTGACACGATATCTGTGGTGCTATGAAAGCCCATGTGAAATTGGATCTACTCTTGTCATGCTAATGTGCAGTGTTCCTTAGCATGTGATCTTCTGTGTTAAGGTGGACGAGACACGGGTGGTGTTGTCTAAGCAACTGGTAAAGCACGCAGACGAAATCCGGCGCAAGTCGCTGGTGCTCAAGTTCCCAAAAGAAGCAGTGGCCCTGAAGAAGCGACGCCGTGCAGGCACGGTGCTGCACTGTGACTACCTCCGCCGACCCAACAAGTCCGCCAACAGGAGGCGCACTGACCCAGCCGTCACCCTTTCCATTGTGCTCGAGGGAATTCTCAACGAAATGAGGGACCTGCCCGAGGTCAGCAGAACTGCTCTTTGCTAGCAGTGTTCATTCCCTTTCGTGCAGTTTCCGTTTCTCATAAAAAATAATGCAGACGCAACCATTCTGGTATTCTGTGAGTGCCAAAGCAGTCCCTGATTATCATCGCATCATCACCCAACCCATGGATCTACAACGGGTCAGAGAGAAGCTCCACGAGAAACGCTACCAGAGCAGGGAGGAGTTCTTGAGTGACGTCAATCAGATTGTGGAGAACAGCAAGCTGTACAATGGTAAGCTGTTTTGAGACTTATGTGGTATGGAAAGCAAATGCTATTGAATTGTTTTCGTACTAGGTGCAAAAAGTGCGCTCACCCAAGTGGCGCAGAACATGCTGGAATTGTGTCTCAAAAGGTTTGCCGAGAAAGAGGACAAGTTGATGAGGCTTGAGAAAGCCATCAATCCTCTGCTCGATGACAACGACCAGGTTGCCTTCTCTTATATCTTGGAAGGCATCGTCTGCGACCAGCTCAAGAGCATTCCAGAATCGTGGCCCTTTCACAAGCCTGTCAATAAGAAGTTTGTTAAGGACTACTACACTGTCATCAAAAATCCCATAGACTTGGACACCATTGTCAAAGTATGAATTTGTTGTCTCATCCCTCCCCTTTACGGTTGTCAGTGGTGTGGTCATTTGCAGAACGTGAAGGCTCACAAGTACCACAACCGCGAGGACTTTTACCACCAAGTGGAACTCCTCTACAAGAACAGCTTCCAGTTCAATGGAGCAGACAGCCAGTTCACTCAGAAGGCCAAGGAAATTGTTGATGCCTGTAGGATGGCTCTGGATGAGGTACGCCCCTTAGCCTTTAACATGCAAAGGGTGGCAAGTGATCTCTCTTTGTTGTTTTGCTTTTCAGCATGACAGCCAGCTGACACCGCTGGAGCATGCAATCCGGGCAGCCCAGGAAGCAGCTCTTGATGCGGCAGACACGGACTCCGTGGTGACCGGAAACTCTTATCCGCACGAAGATAGTACCTTTGCTGAGAGCGATATGGGCAGGGAAGACTTGTTGCGGGTGAGAGGTCCTCTCCATATTTGCTCAATTAGTTATACATTTGGCACTCCCTTAGGAAATGTGTTCCTTACTAACACACAACGCGCACATTCTTTGCAGCCGGAATCTCGTGCGCGAAGTGAAGAAAATGAGTTTGTGGATGTAGAGGGTGACGAATGCATACGAATTCGGCGTCCTAGTTTACGGTCTGCACCAGACGACAAGAACAGCGTCCTCGATCAGGATCTCCAGATTACGCCCGAAAACAGCGAACCCGAGCCTGAGGATGAAGAAGAACCCATGGGTGACTCGGATGAAGATAGGCCTTCTGTGCTAATGACCAGGTCATCAATGGTTGGTGAACCAGAGGTGGGTCCTTGACAGCCTGATAGAACCTACAGGAGACCTCAATCTTGTCTTTCTCTCTAGGTCGTGGAAGACACAGAGATGATAGACGAGAATTATGACCCATCAGAGTTCCTTTTGCAAGGTCAGTACCGGTTCCAGCAAACGCAGGTGGCGACTGGTGACGGCCAGTCTGCTGGCAACGTCATCAGCACGGACCTCGCTGTGTCGGAATCGGAAGAGGAGGCAGAGGAACAGCTGCCTGACATCGAGAACGCACCAGAGAAGGACGATGACGGGGAGGATTTGTGGTTTTAACTGTCTGTATTTTGCTGTACATAGTGATTAAATGCTGATGTTATGTGTATCTGATACTGTGAAATTGAAAATAGGTGGTCTGGAGATGTACGTTCTGAAGCATCTGACAGCAAGTGTGTTCACTCTCTGTGAGTACAAATAAATGTTGTTTTTATGTGACCTGCATTTCATTTAGGCATGCAAGACATGATTAAGCTTTTGTCCAGTATGTAAACACACAGTGAAACGGAAGGAAAAATACTTTTGTACTGGAGCTCTGAGACCACTTTCTTTTTTTCTTTTTTTACTTCAATGGATGTAGTAAAAGAGTGTGTAGTTGCAGATTTTAAATGCAATTTTGTCATGTAAGACACTTGTCAGTCGACACTCTTGCAGCATGCAGGAAATTTCACGGAATGGCTTACGTAACATCGGTCATTCTATCATGGCCCTTCCAAGCGAGGGGCCGCCGTGGTAGCAGTAGTGGAAACGACAGACACAAGTGGCAGCGCCTAGGCCCGGCAGCGCTACTGCTTGACGCGCTTCCAGCCCGCTTTATTTATCTTAAAGCACCAAGACACGCAACTGTTAACGGAGCAGCCGGGAACAAGATAACACACGTTATAGGAACAGCCCAGAACAACACATGAAGGGGCGTGCTGGTTATTACACAGATATGACAATTCAAAATTTCAATGGCTATCAGTGACGCGTTGACATGGGGAAAAAAAAAGAAAAGCAAAGAACGAAACCGAAACTATTGACGTGTCGCTCCTGGCGTCGCCCTCATTTTTTCAGTATCATCAAGGAAGCAGGCGGGCTGCTGTTGACGAGCACCCATGATAAAACCTGAGACTGGGGAACAGGAAAACGACGCGACGATGATCTCAAACACAGCAAAGCACTGAGCACTGATTTCTGTTGGGTCTTTTTGCTTTTCCTTGATCTCAGGGTCTATCATGGATGTTTATCGAGAATTTTAATTACATCGGAGCACCCGCCTATCTTATCAGACAAATTCATTGCAAACCCACTTGTTTATAATAGGTTTGAGAGAAAAAAAAATAGTATCTGGCTCAAAATACCATCGGCGGCATTTTTCGCGCCAGAGCTATAGAGATCACCTGGCAACAATGGCAGGTTGCACGATTTTGCGGTGGAGTGTTGTGATTGCATTTATGATGTGCTGAATGTTTGGAGTATTATTTGCACGTACAAGATGGGACTGTTACCACTCGAATTTACGGACTGCTTGACGGACAGCCCGTATTTTCGTGACAATCTGCATGCTCATGAGGGCGAACTCGATCGGACGAGTCAAGCGATCAAAGGCATAATCAAAGAGGTCAAGGATCTGTTTGTTGCCGCGAAGAGTAAGTTTTCGGCCAAGTTCCTTGTCACGTTAGACGACAGTGGACGGCGTTCACTAAAAGTCATCCGCAAATGATGTTTGTAATGTGTTGCGAATCTGCAAAAGTGCCAAGACGCCGCTGAAAGAGTTGCGGTCGGTCCCACCCACATTGACACTTGGCGCTCGTCACTTGTTGATACTTGAGCTGATGAGCGAAGCGCAAGTTTATGCCACTTCTGTTCTCGGGCCTTGTGTATAAGTTACTAAAGTGAGTCACCGTATTTCGTATAGGTAGGGCTGATGAACAAAGTTCTACGTCTACTTCGCTGTAGCAAGTTTACGTATCCGCAGTTGACGGGAAAGTAAAAAGTATACACCGCCGGATAACCGTACAAGCGTGCTTTTTTTCATAATTTCTTGTTACACACATTGTAGGTGTCGGTATCCGTGTTTGCGACGCAACTGATAACGTCGATTACCCACAAGAGAAGAGCTTTGTTGACTTTCGGCACCCGGTGTGCGTTCGTGACAATCGCTGCTGCCTTGTCGCTCGTATTTTTTCCTTGCATATCATAAGCGCTTATTATACCTGTCTGCTTCCTAGGCCTTTCACGAGCTCAAAGAAACCTTGCCACCACGTTTGCGAACTTTAAGTTGGAGTGTATCGGGAGCAGTCAGACAGATGACGAAATCGTTATCGGTGAGACCTTGGCGATGTTGCAGATAAGTAAATGGCCGTTGCTGACTGTAATTTTATTTCAGCTGGTTCCTTGAAAGAATTCGCTCGCTTATTGAACTCCATCGAAGATGAGAGAGACCGAATGGTATGCACATGTACATATGGAGTACTTTCCCAATAGTTCGCTTGAAAGGGACGTGATTAAAAAGCCACTTGTGTATGACCTTCCAGCTGGAAAATGCCCACAACCTGTTCATCGCGCCCATTGAAAAGTTCCGAAAAGATCACATTGGAGAGGCCAAGGTACATGCCCAGGAAAAGGACGTTCTCAATTCGTTATACAATTGGGCCAAAAACTTTTTTTTCAGGAGAGGAAAAAGAAGTTTGACAAGGAAACTGCAAAGTATTGCCAGTCCTTGGAGCGGTACTTGAACTTGTCAACCAAAAAGGGTGATGGACAGTTAAAGGAAGTGAGTATAGTTTTAAAATCTGCAGAAATTTATCTCTTCTCTGGGCTGGTAGAATTTGGTTTCATTGCCTCTGTTTCATTTCTTTCCTAGTAAAGTGTGTGTTGTTGCAATACTGGGTACATTTGATTTGGGTTTGTTATAGGCAGCATTGATATCTTGCTGTCGATGCACTTGTTAAATGAAAACCTACAAGGAGGAGTCTGGTCAAGATATTCAAGTATTTGCGAGCTGAACAGGGGGGTACAGCAGGGTAACACGACACACACACAGAGTATATGTCAATGAAGTGAACTCCCAAAAGCTAGCAGTAGGGATCCAGCCCTCGTCGAGCAGAAGCGCACCCCTCTGGAATTTCCTCTCGATGGTCTGCGTTGTGTTATCACTGAACCGCGTAAAGGACGTGTTTGACGTAATCCTAAACAAGACAGAGAGCTATGTTTGGTTAATGCGCGGGACACGTCCCCCTTTGCTTACCCTTGTCTGCTTTGTCGAAATGTTTTTTTTTTCTTTCTTTTCTTTTTTAATGTCTTTCCTACGACTGTTTTTGCGTCTCCCACTCCCGAATTATTCACCCGCTCGCGGCCTCGTTTATTTGGTGCACTGCGTCGGCTGCAGCGGTGGCGTATGGAGACGGACATTTTTTTTACTTCTTCTTCTTTTTTACTTGAGTTGCGGTAACTTTAGATACTGAGGTCCTAATGAAAATGAGTGTGTATACGAATATCTATTCTGTCAGTATCATGGTCGTTGTCTGGAAGATGGTAGATGAGAAAAAAGGAAAGAGTAAATCAAGATGGACGTCGGCTTTTCTGCAGTGCCCTGTTGCCGTGCAGTGAGGTTAGCTTATCGTGCTCGCTTCCTTGTGCGAATGTTGTAAATAGCTTTTCTTTGTCCGATACTCCAGTTTCGAGGGAGAGTCCGGGTGACCAAACTACCTACTTTGCCAAACTACCGTGACTTTAATGGGTCGCCAATCTATGTGATAATAGCGGACGTGGAGGATGGGCGATTGCGTAATGGCGTGACCACCCATCAACTTACGCGTGTTTTTCCCACACACTTGTAGAATAATTTACGGGTCATAATTTTTTTTATAATGCATTGCAAAATTTTGTATACAGAAAACGGATATTTTGTGGGCATTGACCTGATCGCGCATTGTCATTGCTGAATGACAGGTCACTGTGGTATTATGTTAAGGGAGAAAACTCAGTAACATTGTTGTTGCGAAACTAAGTGTGCTACGTAGAAGTCACAAATGCAAGCATTGTTTATGCCAGTGTTAAAGGTGGGGAAAGATGAAATAAGTTTAGTGCTAGTACAGAGGAGTCCTCGGTTTAATTTCACTTTATGTGCAGGCCTTTGCTGTGTTTGAGTTGGAGAAAAGGCATTTCTTCAAGGCATCACTAGAATATGTCTTGCTTCTCCAGAAGGTTCAGGAAAGAAAGAAGACTGAGTTTGTTGAAACGGTCTGTGCTCATTCTTTTGATCTTGAAGAACTCTCAGTTGTGCCACAGCATTTTAATTTGGGTGTTTTTGTTTTATCTTCGTGAACAGATATTAAGGTTTATGTATGGATGGCTTACGTTCTACCACCAAGGTACAGTTTTACTGCTGCTTATGATCATTACTGTAAGGCGCTGATACACAGTAATGTTCTTTGATAGGGCACGAGGTAGCCAAAGAATTCAACAGCTTCAATACAGACCTGCAAGTACGACTTCAAAAGGTATGCACCCCTTGTGTTCTCGTTGCAGGCGACATGCACTGTATGACAAATTGTTAGTGGTATTTTTGGTTGTGTTAGTGTAGTGGGAGTTGAACTAATTTTGACAGCACCCGCAACATAAAATGAAAACTAAGTTAAAAGTATATAAAATGAAATGCACCCCTTACTGCAAAGATGAAGCATAATTGTAGTGCATATCAGGTATTCTTGACATGTTGCTACAGAAGTGGATCTGTAACACTGGGAAGTTTTACCTTCAAGTGGAAATTGCCTTTGTAGTAACCCCAAGGTTGCATCGACGTTTGTGTTGAAAATTCGTGAGAGGGCTGCTTCGGAGAATGTGCATCTATACATACTTACCAAAACTGAGTACACATGGCTCTTCCCTTGTTTTCATTATATTCCCACGATCTGCGAATTCCCGTGCCTTTTTACTCGACACAGACTCGAGAGAACTTTGAAGCCACCCACAGTGAAGCCGAGCAGCTGATGGTGAAAATGTTGGAGGTGCGTACAACGGTAATGTCTAGCATTCCACTTTCTCCGCTTGTGGTCATGCGCTGCTTGCTGTGCCGTCGTGGCCCAGACAGATGGCTGTCTTCTGTTTGCACCATTTCATTCAAGTGACACCCCGAAAGGACTCGTTTCGTCCTTTGTATGTTTTCTACAGTCGTTCGCATAAGTCAGCACTTGTGTGGATGATGGTTTCGGTACATTAACTCTTGCATGTTATGACACTTTTCAAATAATTGCACCTGGCTAACAGTACATGCATGTATTAGCTAATGTATATTGAAAACATTTATTTTTCTATTACAATTAGTGAACCTTGCATGCATTAAGTATGCTTTTTATCTGTGTTTGTAATTTTGAGCTTTACTGTGCTTAAAGGGCCCGTGACATCTCGCGAGTCAGCTGTTTGATACTCATTTGCAGTGAAAGTCCTGAAGGCGATAAATGACACGCTTCAATCTTACCGCTGGAAATATCATCGTTGTTTTTTAATTCAGCTTCGAAAATGCCTTTCCTCTCGCCGAATGCTTATTCATGAGAGCCGCCAAATTCTAGTGGAAATGCATAAATGCCACCAGCAAAACAGAATCGAGATCGTGGCTCGTGCTGTGGATTTCTGGCTACTGGTGACTCGAGGGCACGAATAACCCGTAGGTTCATCGCAGAAAAGTTTAGCAACAACATAAAAAGAGTCAATGGCTTTAATTATTAGTCGGAATTTGCAGTTCATCAAAATTTTTTGACAAATTACAAATGAATTCAAATAATGTGAGAACTAGTGGGCAATGCTACATTATGCTGTCAGGGGGACAAGCGTTCCAAGGTGGCATTGATGTCGCAGCCTTCCGGAGCCGCCCGGCGATTTACGGGGCACTTTATTTAAAAAGAAACGATCTGGCTAATCATCACGAAACTTTGCAGGAATGTTTTATATTTTACCCCCTTCAATATTCAAGCAAAAGATGTTAAAAAAAAAATTTGTTGTCCCGGGCAATTTAAGCATGTATTAGGCATGCTTGTGCTTTCTATCACTTCTGTCTTGTGGTCAGTTTATAATTTCATATTAATGAGAACTACATCACTCCTAATGACTAATGTTAGTACTATTTGTTGCTTTGCTTCTGCAGTGTTACATAGGCCTTCTTTGTGATACCTTTATTTTCTTCTCAATGGTGGGCAATGGTAAAACGCATAAAAAAAATTGTACTAACAGCATTAGCAAGTTTTGATATCTTTTAACAGAAACATCTTTATTTCTTTGTTTGTAGGGTTATAATGTGTTGTTGAGATCTGTGAGCAACTTTTTTGAATCGTATGAATTGGTAATTATGGTTGAGTATTTTAGACTGCTGCTATTTAGCTACATAGGATGTTAGATATGTATATTGGTTAGATTGTAGTTACATGTGCATGAATTGTGCAGCAGTTTTGCATATCATGTACAGTGCCATGGTATGTTTTTAGTGGTTTTGTTTAGTTTGCTTATAGGAGATTTTACCTGATTATTGTGTGATGAGTGCCGTGCACGCCTGCATGCTTAAATGTTGTTTCCGTTCTGTATCTCCTCCACATAGAAGCCACAAGACTCTGGATCTTTAAACAAAATGTACACTAGGCAAGGCTATCTGTTCCTTATGGAAAAGAGTAAGTGGTTGTTAAAGTCAGTGTGGTTATGGCCTGCTTTGGTGTAAGAAACCAACTGAGGACAACGCTGCAAATGTACGACTTATTAAAAGGGTACCTTTTAATGATGCAGAACACCTCACAACGATATGGAACAAGCACTACTGTCAATACCAGAAGGAGAGCCGCAAATTTACCATGATCCCCTATAGTCAGACTGTTGGGAAGATTGTAAGTTTTGAAGAGCTTTCGCATTACACTTTTGTTTGCTGCATGCTTTAATTCAGTAATGGCAGTTAGTTTAATTGGAACTGCAAATTATTCCTGTAGTATTCTAGTGTTATACATACAGTTGAGCTACTCTAGTTCAGATATGTACTTACATAGCTAACTTCAGAAATTGTAAGTTAAATTTCCAGTTTTGATTACTTTTTGTTAGGTTATTATAATTATAGCATATGTACTACAGGTAGAGTAGTTTAAATTTTCAATAGTTTAACTCTAGGCTACTGCAAATCTAGAGCCATTCTTTCTTGCATGATCTTATGGTGTTATAAAGAAGTGCAGTCTAGTGATTCCCGATTTGTTTTTTGCAGACGACCACCGACACCTTCTGCTTGAAGGAATGCATCAGGTATGCACTTTGCAGCATCCACTGTATAACTTTGCAACCAGCATCTCGCCGGAGTTCATTTTCCCCTCCATTTAGGCGCATGAACGATACGATCGACAAACGGTTCTGCTTTGACCTGACTGCCGTGGAGCGTCCGGCGATCATCTACACCTTCCAGGCACTTTGTGAGGAAGATTTGAAGCAGTGGCTCAATGCAATGGATGGCAAAGAACCCGTAAGTAAATGGCGACTTTTCATGTGTGATGATGGTGGTTATATCTGAACTGAATGTGACGAAAAAGTTTGCTGTCTCTCTCTATCTAAAAAATTTCTCTAGAGTTCTGCCCCGCCTGGAAGAGTTGCGAAACAAGAGGGATGTAAGTGCCATTTCTTATTCACCGTCCTCCTTTTTGTTCTCACTTTCTCTCACTTTTGTGCTTTATGGTCATTATCAAAAACTGGAATACTAACACAAAATGTCAGACAGGTTTAGTATGTAGTTAGTACCGTGAGCATAAAATTATCTTATCCACTGGGACTAGTAATTGTGGGCATGACTCACAACCTTATCTGTCGATTGAACGCGGTGTGTTGCTCTTCTGAAACTGATGTGTTGAAATCCCCTATTGCTGTGGCAGGTGAGCTTGACGAAGCAGGGTTTACATTTGTGAAAAACTGCATTGACGCAATCGAAGCGCGGGGCTTGGAGGATCAGGGTCTCTATCGCATTGTAGGTGTGAGCTCCAAAGTAACCAAGCTCACTCAACTTGCATTTGGTAAGTGGTGGTGGTATTCATGACTGCAACAGTTTTAAAAACATACAATATTGATTTTATGTGCAGGATATGTTTTTCCTAGAGATGTGTGGATGATAAAAATTTTGTTACTTATCATCTTATATCTGTTTAATATTTGAGAATTTGGCATTTGAGCTCAGTTGGCTAACACTTTACACAAGTTATTAATGTTTTCTTTGGGGCCAAGCCTAGGCTTCGTTTCACCATAGATTTTGTCCGTCAACTCACTTGCATCTATGCCTACACATATTTTTTTTTATTTATGTGTCTTGTTGGTATCCTTGTTGTATAACTTGCACCCAGACTTATTTCCTGCTCCACAAAGCTTTTTCTGCTAATGGCAAATATGGTAGATACTATTTGTAATTTGATTCTAAAATTGGGAGGCAATTTTTTAGTCATTTATATTTCATTTATACCAAGGAATCTCATTATTTGCACATTTCTAGCTTGTACGCAAAGCACACATTTCACTTGATGGGGCTACTTATTCTTGAAAAACAGATCATGGCAAATACTAATTGTGTTTCCATTCCATGAACAGATTCCAGAAAAGTGGAATGCTTGAACCTTCTCGATCCTGGTGAGTGGGAAGTGAAGACCATTACGAGCGCACTCAAGAACTACCTGAGGTAAGTGTCGTGTGTTTTGTGCTTGGCGAATGCATTAAGAGTGCTAATTCCCCACAACCCGTTTGCTGTGAGATTAACTCTGTTTGAGGTGTGATGCTTAGCCGTGCATGTAGAGTGTGGCCATGAATAGCATTTGGAATTGCAGAAATCTGCCAGAGCCCCTGATGACATTTCGATTGCACACGTCCTTTATTACCGCAGCAAGTAAGTTGACCACTAACCATCTAGAGCTTCCTGCTTTGCTTTGTTGGTTGAAGCAAATAACAATAATGCCATCTGTTTGAAGTCTGAGCGAGTGGATCAAAGTGGACAAACTTTTTCAGAGCAAGAGAACAAAGTACAGAGAGTATCAACCATTGAAGCATTGGTTGGTCAACTGCCAAAGGAGAACTATCGTATGCTCTCACTGTTAATACATCATTTACATAGGTGAGATCGAATTTCCGTTCAATTGCTCATTGATATCACGCAATGAAAAATACACAGATAAGTGTGAGACTGCAAGGGTGTACCTGTGTAGTGTTTGTAGACAATCCAGTGTTGAATATAAAATTTAAATGTAGGGCTTAATGCTCATGTTCGAATTTGAGCTGAACAGGAACTTGTTCCAGTTCTCGACAAACGTAAGTATACGTTGCTTTAATGACATTGGAAATTAGTGTTCTGCACACAGATAGGGACAAAATACAGAAATATACCTCAACTTGCCTTAGAGTAATGAAAGGAGGAAGGAACTGAATAAGCTAGCCAGCTGCAGGACTGGAACCCACATCTTGTAAATTGCCGGTCCAGGGCTCTACCATTTGAGCTAAGCTAGCGCGCTCCCCCAGTGACTTCTGAGGGATGTCCATTGAAGGGACATCCACAAGTCCACACACCAGAACCACTATCCACTGTCCTGTGGCTAGCTAGCATTTTCAGCAACTTCCTTCTTACATTGGCTTACTTTGTGTGGCGCCGTAGGGTATCCCAGTATGCCAACACCAACTTGATGACCGTATCAAATCTGGGTGTGTGCTTTGGCCCCACTCTGCTCCGTCCCGAAGAAGAAACGGTGGCTGCCATTATGGACATCAAGTTCTGCAACGTAGTTGTTGAGATACTCATAGGGAACTGTGATAAGGTGAGTCCCCATTTGTTGTGTCCTGTAAGGCAACAAATAGGTTAGGGCTACTGTGGGAAGCTTTTCTAGTTGAAAGCAGTCATCATTAGAGAAAGCATACCATTTGGAAGTGAATGATCAGAAAGTGCTTCCCAATGCCCTGGCAAAACTTTGGATCATAAAGTGGAGATTACAGACTAGGTGTATGAATATTCTGAGCTATAATACATGTCTCTTTATTAATGGTGCAGATCTTTAAGAGTGTCACAAAAAACGACTCAAAGCATTCTGTGGGAGGCACGGTGCCTGAAGACACTCGGGATTCACAGAGAGAGAGGCCAGCCAGTCGGGAGTACGCTTCTCCTGCGTACTACACACATCCTCCAGCAAACGATTGTCCACCATCCTATGTGGCCTCTTTGGAACATGTAAGTGTGCAGAATGTTACATCTGTTGCAACAGTTATGTTATAAATAGCATTCCTTGAGCTGCTGTGGTCTTCAGTAAACAAGGAGTTGCATGTCATGCTGTCTCTGTGGCACGGATAATGAGGCTGCTCGTTACGTTATCAGTGCTCACTTCAACGGTGTTTCTGGAATAGGTTCAGCGCACGTGTGCACTACCTTACACCATGGACATGGCTCAGAAAAGGTTGGGGGCACAGCTTGGGCAGTCTTCCTCCCCACCGGCAGTCCAGTCAGTGCCGGCAAAAACCGTTCCCAGAATGGCCCTTGCCATGTACAACCCAAGTTGGCCAGGTGACAGCACCTCTGCCGTTCTTGCAGTGTTTCTGTAGCCAGTGTTTGATGTAACAAGGACAATTGATTTCCCAGGTGGTGGGGGAGACTATGCACATGTAAACTCAAACAGCAGTAGCACGGAGTCACTAAGCTCGAGATCAAATTCTACGTACAGTCATCGTTCACCAGTGCCAGGTGATCTTTTTCGAGTTCATTAAGACTTTGTATCAAAAATTATGCTAAAGATTTTCTCCTAGGTGTCAGGGAGCTCCATTCTTCATCTTCAGTACCGGATACCAACAAGTGAGCAACATTCTAGGTTTCTGGACCTTGGTATTAAGTGTGTCAGGGCACAGTGCATTTAATACCACTCCACTTGTCCTTGGGCAGGTCTAGTCAGTACTCAAGGCCTGTATCCACCCACCATAACGGAAAGTATGTGCATGTTGTTAAAATTAGGTTTGGCTCTCTGGTCGCGTACCTGAATGAAAAATTGAATGTCCTCAGGCGAGTTCGAACGCTGTATGCCTGTGTTGGGGAGAACAACTCCGAGCTGTCCTTTGAGCCAAACCAGATCATTCACGACGGTAAGATTTGATATTTTTCTTCTTTTTTTTAGTGGCTTCATTGGTACTATTCGAGTTTTGCTTTCTTCTTATAATTTTCATTGTGTCCCATGTAATTTAGGTTGATACGTGTGTGCATATCCAGATCTTTAAATATTTGTGCAACTGAAGCACTAGTGCTACGTGTTGATGGGCTCGATTAACTAGAATGGGTGCTTTCAGTGTAATGTTATTTTTCAGTTCGTCTATCACGGGAGCGGGGTTGGCTAGAAGGACGGCTCAATGGTCGGTGCGGCCTCATTCCAGAAAACTATGTCGAGTTCCTTCCCGATGGATCATCACCGTTATGAGCAGGTCTCTTCGCCTGTCATTTTGTTGTCATAGACCCATTCCTTTCACAGCTCCGCTGGTCTTCCACACTGGTGGGTTTTCTGCCTCGTGCCTCACAGAGCAGAGAGCTTCCCCACCGTTTTTGTACCGTTGAGGGTCAACGTCGTCCGCTTACGATGTCTGCCCTGACTTGTTGTTACAAGGAACAAATTTGGCTGAGTAAGGGTGAGGATGGGCAGGAGTCATGTTCGCCTATTGTAATGAGCAACAGCATTTTATGCGAACTTCGTTTTTAATATCTCAGTGCAATACAGGAGCAGCCCAAGCCTGCTGCAAAGGGTTTCTATTAATAGCTCAAGTGGCCAAAATAAGGTTAGAAGTATCTAGGACATGTGTGTGTTTGTATGTCAACGTTGTGCAGGATTGTACTCTTGTAAACTTGGGTTGTGTTCTCTACTGTACATAGCTGTGCATACAAGAGTATCCCCTCGCGTGGGTATCATATCACTGTTATTTTTTTCGCACCCGTAATTTCTTGTATTCTATGAAGAGTTAGGTTGTGTTAGAGGGATGGCTGTTTGCAGTGTTGCATTTTTAGAGCGAAAGCATTGCATTTGTGTGCTCTGCATTGATTGGCCAGCATAGCAGCACTGTGGTGCATTTGTTTTAGACAGAGTAGGAAAGCACACAGTTCTGTGCAGCTTGTTAGATTGGTGTTTGATTGGGCTGAAGCTCGATATACTTCAAAGTCGTAATGAGCTGATTCGGCGTACCTGCAGTTTGTTTCAGTTTAGCATGGCATTCTTTAAATTTGTTGTACTCATGAACAAACGTTTGAAACAAACAGTGGACTGATAACGGTGTGAGTCCAATACGATTCAGATTACGCAGTATGTGAAATCAATGCCTGAGTTTCAGTAACCAGTGCAACATACGTAATCTTTATTTGCTGATCTCTTAATGCTGTATCTTCCATTCTTATCACTGAGACTGCCCCTGGCTGTCCGAACACGAAATAGCGCACTTATCCTTTTAGAGTATACAACGCACTCGCTCTGCGTGCCTGCTTTTCACATTCATTTCACATTGTCTTGTCTTGCCTTTTTCTTCATCACTGAGTTTTGTTTCACATTGTTGCATTAGAGGACCACAAGTTTCCTTCTTCTCCCAAAAGTATTTTTGTGCAATGAAAAAAGAGAAAAAGGTTTTTTAAACATTTGGAGCAGTTGTCATATGTGGTACGGTGCCTACTGGAGAGCGATGTGTAGTCTGCATGTTTTTACAGAGATAAAGGGAAAGATCTACTTTTTTATGATTGGACACAAAAGCATCTGCGATGTCTATCACTGTCGTTCATGTTCTTGTGTCGTAGCTATGTAAAAGAATTTATGGAATAAATTATAATTTATTCATACAAAAGGGCACAAAAGACAGGCCTCAAGGTGCTAGAGAGTGAATAATCATGGAAGGAAGTCACGGAAAATTCTAGCTTCGAAACCGTGTCTTTGGCACTTAAAAAAGGTACATCAAAAATAAAAAATAAGGGCAGTGCCGTGATGATGATGGAGCGTGACACTTAGGTTTGTGCGGAAAACAAGCAATGGACGCGAGAAAAAAAAAAAAAAAAA
>JARGYV010069502.1:0-13629 GCA_029532675.1 Ornithodoros moubata | reverse complement strand
ACGTTTAGTGCTACTATACCCTCAGCTTCAGAGCATCTATGGAATGAAATTTCACCTGCTTTTTCTTTTCTTCTGGAGGGTCAGCTTTCTTCTTTTTCTTTCTCCTTTTCTTCTTCTCCTTCCTCTTAGAAGCATTGCCTGATCCTTGTCCAGCTTCCTCTTCTGGCCTTTTGGATTTTGACTGTTTGTGCGACTTACACCTTTCAGGCACTGGTGTCTGTGCACCATCGTTTCTGTTAACCATATCCTTTAGCCATACAATTGATACAGCGTGAAGATCTTTGACCTGTTCATTCTGCGGCAGTTGATCTGGCAGTTCCTGTGTAGCATATGCCATGGTACATTTCATGGTATTTTTGCTCCAAAGCAAAAAATAGAAAATTCGTAATAAGGGTTTGTGTACCTCTTGGTCATGATCTTGGTGGCCCCCACCAGCTACGGGACTACCTACCCCGGGTTTGCACGATGCGTTCTTTGTGCAGTTAACATCAAGTCTGCTTGGGGCCAAGAGGGTGACTGTTGTCCGTGGTGAGGCAGCACTCTCCTGTTGTGTTTCCGCAAGGTAGTCGTGATTGGAATTCTGGCTCCTGACCACAGCAGATGTGGACTGGATAGTATTCACGGAGGGGTCAGGGCAAAGCTAGCAGATATGTACAAAGCATGCAGATGTCAATATACCATTTATTACAATCCCTGTTGATGTTCTAATGATGATTAACAATAAAATTCCCAAAATTAACTGCAACTGCAGCTACTAAAACAAGCGTACGAAATCTGACATCCACAAATTTAGGAACGTGCAGACTTTTGTGAACACTGTGCTCACCTGCTCGTGTGTTTGTGGCTTCTCTTCAGTGTGCGACCCAAAAGTCTTTTGCCATTTAGCCTTTTGCTCTTTGGATATAAACTCAGCCCCACCTTTTGTCGTAACTTCCGTCTGCTTGAGGGCTTTGCCCGAAGACAGTAGAAGGGATGGGGACTCGGCTGGGCTTGCAATCTCGTTGAGGCTCCATCTTCTTGAGCTCTTTGGTCGTTCGGGATTTTTAGCTGGGCAGTAATGGTACCAGCTTGTTTCACAATAGGAAGGCAAGGAAGGGCCAGTATGGTGAAGATGACGTGAGAGCAACATACAATATATCTCATTTCAGTCAGTGAAGAGAGCATTGTATGTTTTGATGAAAAGCGGTTCAGTAACTGTTGGATACGTTGTATACTGCTACAGGGAGGCATTTGTAAGTTGAGTTGTGCATCCAGGAGACAACGGCTGCCTCACCCTTACTTCGTTAGGAACACAAGAACTTTCCTGTGATTTAGCCAACTTGTGGTTTAGCAGTTGTCTACAGGTTGATACCCAAGGTGTAGGGACTTGTACTAATATAGCCTGCTAAGGGAGATTGGGTGCCACACAATGGCACCAATCGCCCGCACTAGCCCCTGACTGTGGCTGCATGGGATTGTTAAACCACATATTGGCAGTGACAGACAAGTGTGCGCTTAATGTAGCACTTCCACCTGTACCATCTTTAGAACGTTTATGTCGACCACAGGCAACTGCGATACCTGAGTTATATCTTTGTGGAACAAGGAGATTTTTACCCTTCCTTGACCGTTTTCTCGAAGAGCGATGCAAACGAAGAGGCTTGACTCTGGTGACGGGACTTGCCGTGCCTGGCTGTTCTCTGGGTCCTTTGTTTGTCAGCCCAGATCCTTGAGTAGATCCTTGCGCCATGCCATTGTGGATCGACACAGCATCTTCTTCGCCAAACGCCCATTGTAGGTCGTCGTAGGTGGTAGTTTCAGTAGCACAGTATTTGTGAAAAAGCTGTGGTTCAGTAATTAAAGCTGAGCTCTCCTGTTTAACATGCATCTCCTGCATGAAAAAGTGCACATTTTCGCTGTAGAAAGTGTTCAGAAATATTACTCATGCCTGATCATTATTGAACCCTACTGCAGCCAACAGCTACAACTACTTTAGGCAGCATAACACTGACAAATGTGAGGTTGAGAAAATTGCAAAAAACTTCAGTGCTGTAGGATGTGAGCCCACAACCAGAAGTGGATATAAAGGGTGATAGTGTTCTGCTCCCTTACCCCTCATTACCAGGCTTTAACCTGGAATAGATTGTGCCACAAGGGCAGTACGTCCAGTATGTTGCTCATAGCGAACCTTCCTCCGGAAAGTGGCTGCTTCCGCGACTCTAGTCCAAACAACATGAGGTGACTCAGGGCAGTGGTAGCGTAGCATTGAATTTGTGGGTTCACTTTCAGGTGGGTAACTTGGGCATAATACGTGGCTATTAGACATGTAACCATTGCTGGTTGCATGTGCTGGGTTCGGTGAGATAATGACACGGTGACATAATTTAAGTCAAGTAATGCACAGAACTGTGACTACAGCGTAAAGTGCGGGTGCATCAACACTTGCCAAGGAACAACAAAAGACTTGAGACGCTGAGACTTGATGGGGTGCAAGGACAACAGTGCTTTCAGTTGGAAATGAGAGAGGTCTGCGCCAGCCCAAACTGTTCTTTCCTTCTTTTTTTTTTACTTCTTCCGCATTACAAATAACCTGTGAGTTTAACATTTCTCGCCTTCTACATTAAGTGTTTCAGAACCCTTCTCCTCAGTATTACAAAATGATGTACAAAGTACACTGCGATCACACTCACCCATCTAGGAACTAGGGATCCTGCCTGTGGTTCAAAATTTATATCTGTATTTTTCTCCCCGTCCACATCCAACATATCGGTTTCAGTAAGGGCATACGAGTCTTCCCGTGAGGGATCCCATGATGCGAGCTTCTGGCGGAGTAATTCTTCTTCTGCCATTGAGTACATCCCGGCCACATCGCTGTCGTCTGCCAGGTTCATCCACGACGGCAGCTGTCCGTCTGTCGTCGGAAGCCGCTGTTCTGCGGCGGATGTTTTGGTGCCCATCATCATGTCTGACCAATTCACGCTTGTTTTCCTGAGGCCATGGTGTTGAATACCTGTTGTGAGAAGCAGATCAGAAGCAAGTGGTAACGGCACAGGTGTAAATCAGCATCACTAACCTGTGCTAACATACATATCAATTATGTCTGTTTGCGGCTGCTTTTCGAAAGGAGGGCTGTCTGCACTTGATGACTCAGGGCCCTGTTCTGAGCACTTCTGAGCTCGTGATGCCTCACTTGCGCTGTTTGGGCGCAGCCTCGGAACTCGGCCTCTTGAATCTGTATCACCCTCAACGACAGTAGTTTTTGTCGATCTACTATTGTCTTCAGCCATGCCTGAAGAAAGAAATCTTTCCAGTTTAGCTCTCAAGGTGTTATAAGTTGCATCATAAGATCTGGTCTATCATCAGTAAAGGAATTAGCATCAAGCACACAGTTACCAAGGAAAGTTGTTTCGAATTTGTTACACAGTTATTTCGAAGTGGGAGGGCATGTCTATTTAGTTAATTATCTTTGCTGTTTTTTGCAGTTTCAGTTAAGAAATATTTATGCGAAAGTGTGCACGTTGGGACGTACTGTATACCGGATTAGAAGATTAGAAGTCATTCACCTTTTCCCTTGATGCATTCTTGCTCCTCTGGTGTCACAATAGATACCGTCCGTATCGGTACGTCAGGGAGCCCAGAACATTGGCGAGATCTCCGTCCTAACGCACCCTGAATTGGGGAGACTTCCACAGATGTCCTTTGATTAGGTTTCCCGTCGGTTGCCGACAACAGAGAATATCCCGATCTTTCCTGCTGTGCCAAAATAGATGCCCTTCTTATGGAACCCTTTTGAGGTTCCTGGCAAACATCTTTTGCATTGAATGCGGAATTCGTGCTGGAAACAGATGCAGTAAGCTCCCGTGCAGTATGGAGATCAGCTGTCCTCAGGGCGACGAGGGTTACATCATCCGGAATGCTTGACCTCCTAGTAGCCATGTGGCACGCACCTGATGTGGAGGGACTTAGCCGTCGTCTTGATCTTTGGCTGTATGCTGGTGTTTCTTGTCTTCGGGAGACAACTCCTGCTGTTTCGAGCCTCACTCTGGCTTCCATCACCTGTTATTTTGTAAAAGACGTTTCTGCTTTCTTTTCTTTTTTTCTGCTGTAGTTTATTTGATTTGTTTTATCTTCAGTACGAAATAGAGAAATTCGTTAAATCGATCACGCCAAAAAAAAATGGTCGACGCCCCCCAAAAACCAAAAATAAACGAAACGAAGAAAAAAAATGTTTTTAGGTAAAAGATTGTAGACCAAACGTAGCACATATTTCCATCCCGAAAAACACAATGATATCGCGGGAACAAGATCTACCAATATTACGTTTCAACTGAGCCTTTATATCCAATAATTCAAAAGTTAGTTAACGCAAATTAATTAATACAACGCTCAAAGAATTTTCTGATGCGCTCATATGCGCTGTGATACACTCTAGAATTTGCCGTCCTTGTTCGCTCTTTGGAAAGTATTATTTAAATATATTGTGCATACATAAAAATAACCTGTTCGCAGTTAGCTCGGAAACCGTGGACAGCTGATCACAAAGTTCCCGGACTAGCCCTATAAAAAGGCAACCAGATCATTTATTCAAATTTCGGCCCTATCCGCTTCAGAGTAGCCTCCTTGGGACCTACACGCTGCTCCCAGCGCTGCTGCCATTGTCGGAACGCTTCCCGGAAGTATTGTTCTTCCAACTGTTGAAGCACCTTCAGCGATTTCATCCTGGATTATCTGGACGTCGTCAAATCGACGGCCGTGATTTCAGCTTAGGGAACAGGAAGAAGACGCAGGGGGCCAAGTCCGAAGAATATGGGGGGTGGTCTTCTCTTTCTTGGAGATCGTCGGCTTCTCCACTGCGAAGACTGCTGTTTGTTCTCAGGGTCGTATTCGTAGACCCACCTCCCGTCACCAGCAGTGATACGTGACATATGAAGTTTTGGTTAACCCATCCTGGAGGAGGTCTCGGCAAACTTCGACACAGTGCTGCTTTTGTTCCGTGGAAGGAAGTCTGGGCAAAAACTCGGCAGCCGCGCGACGCATTTCATATTGCACGTGACGATTGCCTGAGCGGTTCCAAACGACACATTGAACATGTCAGCTATTTCTCTTGTCGTGACCGGGCGATCCTCAAGCACTAGACCCTTGATTTTCTTCACAGTTTCCGCCGTGCTGCTTGTGAATATGGTGTTCCTGACCGTCCATCTTCGTCCAGTGAAGCCCTGCCACTTCTAATATGCGCGTGCCACTCAAAACACGTTGTCCGGCTTAGTGATTCATCGCCATAGGCCTGTCGAATCATCTGAAACGTCTCCGTTTGATGTCCATGACGAAATTACGAACGGGGTCCTGCCTGTGGCCAGAAAATTGCTAATAGCTAGAGTAGATCGGGTGACACCACACGGCACGCTGATTGGTCAGGGCCACATCTCTCAGACTGGGGCCACCGCACCCTCGTGCTGCCCTCTGTCGGTCAGGAATAAAATCAGTCCGGGAACTTTTTGATCAACCTTATCAGCGGTTTACAGTTTGCATCCAGTGATGAGTAGTACCCACAGGTATAAAACGTCGTTTTGACGTCAGAAGCTATATATTTTATTCTAGTGAACGAACCGACTAATCGCAAAAGCTCACCTCTCTAATCCTCTTTTCGGCCCTCTTCTTTCGGCGGTTAATTGTGTAGATGTCCCCCTGAAAAGCGAGTATGTTCTCTTGTGACAGACTGAAGTCGATGGTGGTATCCCCAGGTTGCTTGTTAGCGTCAGTCACAGCAGTGTCGTCAGTCAACGCAGTCTCTCCAGATATCTGCAGATCTGGAGCCTCTGTGTCCTCCCACAGGGGCTCTGGAGAAGCGAGAGACGTTGCAGATATGAATCGGGTATAGTCCAGAGGCTCCGGAGGCTCGATGGTCGTCGTGGTGGACGTCGACTGACGCCTCCAGTTACGGAAAATTACGTTATAAGAGCCGTCCCTGTACATCCGGATCATCGTGACGCACATCTCGTAGAAAAGAGCTGGGTGCACAAGGTTACCCAAGGCGGCCATGCCGAAGCACCGAAATTCGTTGCGTCCCTGACCTGAGGAGTGTGTTTCTGAAACCGAGCCTTGTATCGCCGTCGTTGCAGTTGCTGGTCAGACGTATAATCACTGCAGTGGTCTTCAAACCAGCTATAAAAAGGATAGTGCTGCACGGATTAGGGACAGACGCGGTTTGGGACAGACAGATTTCTTCGTGCATGGTTACGCAGAAGCGTCGTATTCAGAGGGTATCAAGTTGGGCTAGTTGGTGACGACTCAACATGCTGAACAGCGCAAACAAGACGAGGACAGAGAGGACCAGACACGACAACCGCTGTTTTTAAAACAGAAGAAGGAGGACAGACCGTAAAGAAGCCCGATGAACAAGAAAGGAACTGTACAAGGGTATCAAGTTGGGCTAGTTGGTGACGACTCAACATGCTGAACAGCGGTTGTCGTGTCTGGTCCTCTCTGTCCTCGTCTTGTTTGCGCTGTTCAGCATGTTGAGTCGTATGCAGAGTTTCTCGCTTTCAGTACGCATGCCCGGAAAAAAAATTAAGCATGCAACCGTTGATCACCGGTGGGTGCATGACTAGACTGCACCTGTTTCTGACTCTGGGCCGGCAAGAGAAATTACGGGCCCCGGGGATGAGTCCTTGTTTGCGCCTTGGTCCACTCGGTCCCTGGCGCAAACAACTGTCCGGCCCCTAGCGCGCCCCTAGAGCGCCCCGGGGCTCCATCCCCGGCTGAAATATAAGATCCACATATTTTAGCTCATTAACATTAATGGCCAATTTGCTATGCATCTACTCTCATGCGGCGCTGGTGCTCGTAAGAAACGCCGGTATCGCGGCTAATTTCTTGCCAGTTTCGTTGGCAATGTTCATTGCCGTGCTACTTCATGTTAGTTCAACTTCCGGAATTTTTTTATTGCTGCTCATTTAAAGCAAGCCAACTTTACGTCCGATATTTCCATTTGGGTTCCTGATTTCAGTGGCCAAAGAGGGAACCCAGATTTACCCACCATCGGTTAAATGAATCTTACGGATCGCATGTCTGTTTCTCATGCCACGTGCTCATTCCGCCGTGTATAGTCTTCTGAGAAGTGCAAGGATTGCACAAAGTTAAAACCTCAGCCGTGCAATCATTCTACAGGACCTTTGGTCCCGACCAGCTGTTTCTGTCACGAATGTAATATTCCGACTCACATTTCTTTTCATGGCCGTCCTCCCAGTCAAACAGTGCCTCCTCAAGTCGTGTGCGGGCAGTTACGGGTATCTGTCGGTACAGAGTTCGATACGAGCCAGAAGTTCACTTCTGTAATGCGCCATAATGTCAGTACAGCGAAAAACCAAGAGCCGCGAGATCTGCGAAGAGTTTCTCTTCATCTTCGTTCTGTTCCGGTTACCAATGAAGACACTTCAACGAAAGTCTTTCAAAGACTTCGACGCCTGCATTGACACTTTATTGGACTGAAACAGAAAGAAATAAAGGGGGAAAAAAAGAGCATTTCTAACATGACAGCCAAATTTTATGCGCGCGAATTCTGCACCACAAGGATTATCTCCAAGAAACCTTGCGTGCCGTCCGCGCGTGCATTACCTCGTTGTCTATTGTGAAGAAGTTTTCACGTAGAAATTTTCAGGAACAGACTCAACCACTAGAACCTCCAAGTTTAACATGAATCGTGGTGGCCGGGGTCAACGGGCCCATCCTCCAACCCGAGGGAAACGGAGGGTTATTGGCGTCCGAGTGATGAAACACAAAGCGAAGAAAAAGTCTTTAGCAGTGTCGGATGACACAGGAATTTCTGCCCCTTCAGAGACCGATCTGGAGCTTGACGATGACTTGAAAGAAGGATACAGCGGGAGCCTGGAGAATACCGTAAAAAAGATAACGAGGGCTGATATCGAAAAGGCAGGTGACGCCGCGAAGACGTTTACGATGAAGCACAAGACAGCAGCTAGACATGTCGTCGGGAAGAAAGCTGCCTCGCCTCAGTCGAAAGTGGGAGGAGGAAAGAAGGAAGCACATGGTGATAAGCTTGTGGCAACCAAGACGACGGAACGTAAACATGATCTGAACGTGAAGCAGCTTGTTAAAGCGACAGAGCACAAAGCAGCAATGAAACCGGCGGCAGCCAAACTTTCCGTATCCGAGACGAATTTGGCCAAAGGCAACGAAGGAAGTGCGACGTCAAGGGATCTAGCGCCGAAAAAAGGAACGCAGGCGATGGGGGTCAAAGGGAAGCACGCAGTGACACCTTCAGTGGCTAAGGACAGCAAACAACAGACGGCGACCACTGCAAGAACAGCACCTTCTGTAAAACAGAAAACGCGCAAGCAAGACGCTGTTTCCTTAACGGATAAAGCAGGCGCCACTTCCAAGAAACCCTCGAAACAAGAGCCGGCTCTTGTGCAAGCTCCTAAACCGGATAAAGCAGACGCCACTCTCAAGAAGCCCTCGAAACAAGATCTGGCTCTTGTGCAAGCTCCTAAACCGGATAAAGCAGGCGCCACTTCAAAGAAATCCCCGAAACAAGAGCCGGCTCTTGTGCAAGCTCCTAAACCGGATAAAGCAGGCGCCACTTCAAAGAAATCCCCGAAACAAGAGCCGGCTCTTATGCAAGCTCCTAAAACGGATAAAGGCATACAAGATTCTCCTGTGGCACTGGTAATTTCACGTCCCCCCATTGCGGCCCCAGACGCAGAACAGGTGAATAAAGCGGCAGCTGGTCCCACGGATGTTGCATCTGCAGCGGTAAAAGGTACCGAGCCTGCCCCTGACTTAGTGGTTGAACCTGTACACCAAGCTCCCTTCGTTGAAGATTCTGGCGTGCAGGTCACTGGGATAAAATCACTGAAACCTGATCAAGCAATCCCTACTTGGAAAGACGAAATGACAGAGACGGATTTCGGTGAACTGGCTAGCGGCACAGTGTCCTCTGATACCGTTAAACAGCTCGTGAATGTTGCAGTGTCAACTGAAGACATCACTGCAGATGCGGGAGAGCCGCCTCGACCTCTGAAACCAGCACTACGTCAGCCTCGGCAAGAGCTGCCGAAGAAGTACGCCATTCCAAAAGAAGACGACGAAGGGAAGGGTGAAACGAAAATTGCGTCTCGGAAAAATAAAGTTACAGGAAAACGTTCGGTGGAATTTGACGAACCAGCAGTGCAGTGGAGAGACAGAGACATGCATAATTACGGAGGATATTCTGGCGACACTCCTTCACTACTGGAAGAAGAGGAGGTGTCTGAAGATTGCTACGAGCCTTACCTTGATCGGGAAGGAGGCGCTACAACACAAAAGGTCTTCGTCAGGAAGCGTCTCCTTCGGAAGTACTACCAAAGTGATCCTGATTCTACTGAGCATCTGCCACCAAGAAGACGGCGGGGATACGAGTCTCGATATCTCTACGATGGGGTACATGAAAAAGTTGATTATCCTGATGACGAGCGAGAAACTGATTCCGATCTCACTGAAGAAGACGAAAGATACTCTATAAGACAGATGCATCGACAGAGGTTACCACTCGGAAGATGGCCAGGCCAGAATACAAGGCGTATTTACCCCGGTCATTACGGTCGTGATGATACATTCCGTAACAAGCCGACGGTAACCCCCGTCAGCCCCTTACAGAGTGATGCAATGACCGATTTAAACAGATGGTATGGTGACCAGCTGGAACCCTTGCACAGAGGGGAGATACAAGCACCCAGTTGCAAAACCAAATTTGGTAGTTACGCTACTGGGCGGGGACCTTTAAGTATACGTGTACAATGGCAACCATCGCGAATGGCGCAAGCACGGAAGCAAGACAGGCTGATCAACCATGTCGATGACGTTTCTTCCCCTTCTGAGACGTATGAATCCGATGACCATGCGATTCCCGACGACCTGGGAAGCATAAGAGAAAGTTTTCGCGACGTCTACCGCCCTGTGCCAAGCGAGGGAAGGACCACCGTGGAAAGTCCACGTCCTCCATTGGATGATCTTGATGTCGAAAGGGCAACAGTTGACGATGAGAACCGTCTTAAATTTTCGTCCCGATTGATGGCGACCAGATACGGCAGAAGCCGGGCTCCCCAGTGGTGGTCTACACGAGGTCCGGCGGTCTTTCAGCCATCACGTTCAACAGACAATCTCGTACCGGACGCTTTTCTTCCAACTCCCCTCATCAGTCGAGTGATTGCAACGTTACGACGAATTCGTCAAGAACGACGTTTACCCAGCAGCAATGTGATGCCTCACGTACACATTCACAGGACTCCGCCTAAAACGCCAGATCCGCAGTGCCAACATTGCATTGTGCATGAACCACATGCGACTCAGGACACTATTCAGCACCGCGCTGGCGTTCCAAGTGAGTTATCCATGACTGCAGACACTGCACAACATTACCATGGCGTTCCGAGTGGATCGTCAATAGCAGTCTGTCCCACGCAGCACTACCACTGCATTCCGAGCGTGTCGTCAGTAACTCTCGATACTATGCAACACCTCCACTCCGTTCCGAGTGGGCTATCAGTCTGTGAGACACGGAGTTCTGTGGGGATATGTCCTCATTCTGTGCACGGCGCATCCCCTGTAGTGTATGGCGACTCTCCATGCGGTTATTCCTCTCTGCCATCAACAATGCCTTCTGGCCGTGGAAGAGATTGCCGCGAAGACATCTGCTGGACTCCGACGCCTCCCGAAGTCGTAGAAAGACCATTTTCTTATTATGTCCGTCAAGAAGAGCAGTTGCAGGATGGGGACATTGATTGTCTTTTGGAAGAGCTTATAACTGAAAATGTGCGCTCTGATATTCAGAGAAAGTTTGAAGAAGAAGCCGCAAGCAAAGCAAGGGCAAAAGCAGAGGCAGAAGTTTTGCAGCGTATGAGAAAACTTGCCGCATCACGCGAGCAAACTGTTGTGGAGAAGCGTCCTTCATTGTCTAGACATGTCCAACGCCTCTCCGCTCCTGAGACGCGGCCGCCTGCCACACGTCCTGCAACCGAAGAAGGTGAATTCCAGCGCAGGTCTATTGCGTGTTCTGTGACGCCGGCGCAGTTGTCCAGTTCTGCCGAGATAAAACAGGCATCCACGTCAGAGTTCACCTTTACGTCATCGTGTCTCAACTTGTTCAAACCGGTCTCCTTCAGCACGGAGCCTCTGACTCGAAAGCAGTCTGAATTGACGACTGGTGCGTCCGGTTCGGCTAAGGCTGGTGAATGTCATGAAGAACCCAAAGCGGAACAAAAAAAATCAGATCTAGAATCCATGAAAAACAATCGTGCAAAAAGTGTATCGGATACAGATACGAAGATAGGACTCCTCTCCAAAATGGTTACCGACAAATCCGAACCCGACGAAAATAATTATTGCTGCAGGAAAATAACTTTTTCGTCTCAAACGAGTGAAGTAGATCCCCACCTTCCGCACGGAGCCACGTTGCAAATCATTGGAACGAGAATGGAATACCCCAGGAAACGAGTGGATCAAGCTGGTCGCATTCTTTTCGACCGCCGTTTCCTTTGGTCAACGCGTTTACTGGGGTCTATGGTGTCACTCCGAAACGCGGACAATGTTACGCAGGATAGAGTTCTCCGCAGTCGTTCTCTTTCAGCGCTGAAAAGTGGTGTAGATGGGGTGGAAAATACGGCGCATAAACCAGCGAGAAAACCATCTCGTAGCATTAGCGATATTACTTCGAATTATCAGACCTGCCTTCAATCAGGTTTTCCAGCGACTCTACCTTGCTTTGCTCGGGAACTTGAAACTGAGGAACTGCTTTCAGGGAAAGCTGAGCACACGGCTTACATTACAGCATTGACCACTCAGCCGGCCAATGAGAGGTCTCTGCTAAAAGCCTCGAACATTGTAGACTCAGAAACAGGCATTGGGCTTGCAGTGGCGCCGTTGGATACTAAGCAAAGCAAAGGCAAGATGGAAGCAGTGACGGCAGCCGTTCCTTCCGAAGTTGATGAGGCTGAAAAGTCCCTCTGGACGTTCGCAGAATCTACCGTTGCGTTGTACCCAGAAAATAAGCTCGTCATACTGCTCAGTCTTCTGTGCATCGTATGGGTTCTCATAGTTCTCATAATTGGATTCGTTAAACATGGGGATGATGCAGGGACGACGACACGCGCTGGATCGACTACAGCAACTGTGAATGTAAGTGCTACCTCTGACATTCCCCCAGCGGGAAAAAACACTTTTTTGTGTGATACTGATTTTTGCAAGAGAGAAGGTGAATATCTTGACTCTCTACTCAGCGACACGAAGGACCCTTGCGACAACTTTTTCGATTACGTCTGTGAGCTTTGGGTTCACAACGTTGCTCCTTCTCCTGGTGATCCGTACTGGGACACTTCCACAGACACAGTCATAGAGTCGGACATAGAGACCCTAACGTTGCATTACCTTCAGGACCCATCGAACGCGGCATGGTCAACACCAGCGCGCGAGTTGTACGAGGTGTGCTTGAACTCGACTCTAGTAGACAACGGCGGGGTTTCCTATGCACGACGCCTGTTCAACACGTGGAAGATAGGAGATTGGCCCCTTGCACAGTCCATAAATAGACAAGACGATGATGTCTGGGCCTTTGCAGGAGAGCTTATACGCGATCTTGGATTGGGTGCACTCGTCGTAGTCTCTGTTGTGGCTGATCCTTCTGATACAAAGCGACGTATGATTGCGCTGAAAGAACCTAAGTCGTTGCTACTAGCAGAAGATTTCTTACTGCAGCGAATAAATGAACTGCTGAAAGCGGCGATCCACGATGCAGCGGTAGCGTTCGGAGTGTCTGACACTCAAGGCATTGAAGCAGACATCGTCGCAGCTTTTACGAGTTTTGCTGCCGTAACAGGGTCATCCGAGCTGCGGCTGAAAGTCGTACAAGTGATGGATTTGCACATTGGCTTCAGAACACTTTTGAAGAGAGTTTTTGATAACATTGTCAACGTGGACCATAGCACGAACCTGCTGTTACAGTCGCCAGACTTTACTCAAAATAAGATCGGAAGATTGCTGAAAGCTTTGAACCCCCGGGTGCTGCTGAACTACTTTGGATTTCTAGCGCTGATTTCTGTCGCGCCATTTTTCCAACAGTCAATCTCTCCCCTTCTTAAACTCTACTCCCTTCATGCCTATGGCCGAATCCCTCTTCAAAAAATGTCATCCATTTGTCTCCGTTCCGTGGAGCATATTCTTCCAGCATGCGTCCTCATGGCTTACGCCACTTCACGCATCCAGGACGACGTTACCCACCGCCACTGGCTGTCCCAATTAGAGGACCTCTTTCTCCGCAATGTTGGCAGAGTCGCGTGGTTAGACTCCGCGGCGGCCCTTCTGCTGCAGTACAAATTCAAAAGCACTTACGTAGAAGCTTTCTTCCCGCGCGAGCTTGTGCTCGGTACAATGCGTTGCAGCCCTAACTACGTCTTGAATCAAAACGATATTCCCCTGAAATCCTACCACGACTTGTCCATGCTTCGACAGCAAGAAGTGCTTCAGCAGATCCTCGCCAAGAATCCATGGAAGCTCGGTCGCTTCAGCTTGTTTGAAACGTGGGCGACATACGACCTGACGCGGCAGACTGCGACCATCCCCGTTGGTGTGCTGAACACGTCGGTGCCTTCCAACGCGACT
>JARGYV010069470.1:0-12835 GCA_029532675.1 Ornithodoros moubata | reverse complement strand
TGATGATAACAAAAAACATTGTCTCAATGCTTATGCCACGGTTGTACATAACATCAATGCTGACTTCTAACAACATAAACATTACTTGTTAACAGAGGTAAAAAGCATTCACAACATGAGGAGGCATACCTATTGGCAAAAATAAAGATAAGGTGTCTCTCTCTGAATACAGTGCACTACACAATCTTCCAACTTTCTGCTGGCATCCGTCTTTTTAACCTCTACGATACAGGGACCAATAAACTCTACTATCACCCAACGCATAATACCGAAACAGACTTACCGGCTCCCTCCGCATAACCAGACGTACCCTCTTTGGAGCCTCTGATTTGAGCAACACTTTGATGTCACCAAGCCCCCTTTCTTTCCACTCTCCTCCTTGCCATCGGAACAATTTGGCCCTGTGGCAGTAAAGCAGCTGTTCCTCCTCTTCTCCGGTGCACGTCTGAACTTTGGGTGGAAGTGGAATAACTGGCTGGAAGTAGATGTCTGCATCCGGCGACTCCACTGCATCTTCTTCCTCCCTCGAGGCGTTGGCCGCATCTACAGGCGTGCACGGAGACTTGGGAGTCTTGTTCGGACTGCGAGGTCGAACGCCGCTGAAGCTGAACTCGTACTTCTGGGGACTTCCAAATTTGAACTCCACGCCCGGGGCTGCCTCTTCCTCCTCCGTCTTGTTGAAGCCAAAACTGCTGGCAGTGCCGAATGTAAAGGTGGGAGCACTGGGAGATGTTGTGGGCTGGCCGAAGACAAATGTTCCTGGCTTCACTACTGGAGCAACAGATGGTTCTGACGGCTTGCTGGGAAAGCCAAACATAAATTTAGCTGGAGCTGTAGACTGCGCCGCCACTGGGAAGCCAGTCCCAGACTCTTTCCCTGATCCTACAAGTTTCGCCAACGAGGAAAGGGGAGACTCTGTTGCAGGCGCCGACTCTTGTTGTGCTGCACCTGGTCTCGGCATCTGGCAAGCAATGCACAAAGTGGCATCTGGTGGGGATGTAACATAGCACGCATCACAGCTCCATGCTCCTGGCTTAGGCTTGAATTGAGAAAGCTGCGACAGAGGCAAAGAAGAAGGTGGGCACCCTGTTGAAGGTGTCGACTCGTGTTGCTTTGCACCTGGTCTCGGCGTCTGGCAAGCAACACATGAAGTCGCGTCCGCTGGAGATGTAACATAGCATGCATTACAGCTCCATGCTCCAGGCTTAGGCTTGAACTGAGAAAGCTGTGACAGAGGCACTGGTGCTTCGGAAGGCTTGACTACAGAGTCTTTCTTTGGGGCAGCAATACCCAGCCCTGCCTTCTCTTCAGATGGAGCAATAGAAGGCTTCTGTGGGCTCTTCTCAGACACCGCCTCAGAAGCTTTCATTGAGGCAGCAGTACCTTGCCCTGCTTTCTCTCGAGCAAGAGTAGTAGAAGTAGCTTGCTGCTGACATTTCTCAAACGCCGCTTTAAACGAGTCTGCCTGCTCCCTTGTTTTAAAACGCACTGCAAGTTGCTCATCGCGTAAGCTACCATCGCTATAGTCTTGAGCACACCAAACCCAGGCACGGCTACCAGAACACATGGGACCCAGTTTCATTTTGGGAAGTATTCGATGATTGGCGCACAGTTTCAGAACCTGATCACGTCGCATCAAGATTCGGCATACACCAGTGTCAGGATGCCTCAAGATCTTCAACTGGCCAATGCCACGCTCTTTCCACTCCTTGCTTTCTGGGTCAAAACGGAAAAGTTTTGCTCTCTCGTCAAACAGAGTTTCCTCCTCCTCCTCCCCCGTTTTTGTTTCCACCAAATCGGGCAGGGGCACCACAGGAGTAAAGTCTACGTTCGGCACAAATTCCTCTGGGATTTCACCAGGGCTCGCAGACGTCACAGATTTTTTTGCAGGTGCTGTCGCTGTAGGTGTCTGTGGTTTGGTTGCCACCTTTGCCGCAACTGGCTTTTCCAGGGCCGGTGATTTTGAAGTACTCAGTGACAACTTGCTGATCTCAGCACGAGCACCAAGAGTAAATGCTGAAGGCTTGATGTCAGCATCATCTGCTTCCTTCTGTGAGCTAGGAGACGCAAATGAAAAAGATGCAAATGGTTTTATGCTTTCTGGAGGCTGCACTCCATCAGCAGGTGGTTTTAAATTGACATTTCCTGTTCCATTCTGCGTTCCAGCCGCAGGTGAAGAAATTGATGCAAACGGGGTAGGCTTCGTACTTTCGGAAGGTTGTGACACAGTAGGTGTTGGCTTGGCGTCTGCATTAAAAGCTTCCTTCTGTGCACCACTAGTTTTGAATGAAAATGCTGCAAAAGGGCTTGGCTTCACAGCCGGCGTAGACTCCTCTACAATAGGTGCAGGTTTAGCAGGTTCTGCTGCAGGTTCCTTCACCTTGGGAGGAACTGAGAAGGTGAACCCGCCAAAAACATTTTTTCCACCAGCTGGCTCACCCACTGTCTGTTTTGCGCCAAACGGAAACGCTGGTGTTGTAGGTGCAGAGAAGCCGGACTTTGGAGCCGTTTGTTCAAGCTGGGCACCTCCGCTCACTGTGTTGGTACTCGAGGGCATACCACCAGACGAAAAGAAACCTTGTCCAGTGGTGACGCCACTTGAAAGTGCTGGGGTTGTCTTCGGAGTCGTCGAAAAAGTAGATGTAGGTGTTGCAGCAACTGCCATGGGCGCGTTCCTTATAGGGGATGGTGCTGCAACTGACATCATGGGGCTAGGACTCAAAGTAGGTAACCCGAAGTTTGTGGCAGCTAAAGTCGTGGCAGCCGCGACACGGGCCAGCGACTGCTGAACTGCTTTGTTAAACTGTTCCTTGAAACGTGCAGCAATCTCGGTCGTCTTGAAGCGCACACAGAATTTTTCCGGGTGAGGTTCCCCGTCGGCGAAGTCCTGGGCATCCCATATCCAAGCTGTGTCCATATTTCGTAATGGGGTCAGGCTCATCTTCCCCAGGATGTAGTGGTTAGCACACACCTTGAGTACCTGCAAAGTGATAAAAAGCTCTTAGGGCTGTGCAAAGGGTTGTGTTCCTTGTCGAAGACTGCACTGGACATGGGGACCTCTAAGGTCTGCAAGTCATACAGTTGGAGCTTCTGCCATCCAATACCATTGCCTCCTTTCAGTCTATGGACCAGGGAGGTCCCGTCAACTGAACAGTGCAAACGCTGAAGTTTTTTTGTTTTTGTTTTCTTTCTGGTGTCAGCCATGGACAGCATTATCACAAAAATGTATATCTTGCATTTCATGCAATGATTTCTTCTTATTCCTGTGCACAGTGAATTCATGCTTGTAAATAAATTTGGAAACAAAAAAACCCATAGGTAACACACCAGACAAGTGAAGGATTGCAGTCTTAAGCCCTAGCGAAGGGTACTACCTTAGTAAAAAAAGTAGTAGCAGTAGTAAGAAAACAAAGATTTGACTCGAATATGAAGTTATTGGCTGGTTTTGAGTATTTGCCTAACCCTAGTGTATTGGCACAGAAATCAGATATATCTCACCAGACCTTCACTTATATTTACAGAACTGGCGTATTGAACTCTTGCATATCACTTAGACAAGATACCTTTACATACCTGGTCCCTTCTCATGAGCAAACGAACCTTCCCTTCTTTGTTCTCGAGCAGCTTCAGAACTCCAGTTCCTCTTTCTTTCCACTCCTTATCAACAAAGCGGAATAGCTTAGCCCTCTCCTCAAAGCATACCTGGAAACAGCACAAGGTTTGGTTCAAAATATAAGACAAACATATGCTGGAATGCACTCCCTTATGATGATGCCTGATCCACAGTACGTAATACTCACTTGCTCATCTTCTTCACCAGTGCATGTAGTGACCTCCTCAGGCAGTGGGATGAGAGGCTTGAAGTTTCCTTCAACCTCAGTCTCATCACAAAAGTCCTCCGATCCAGAGCTTACAGTTCGAGTGCGCCTGCTCAGTGGTGAAGGAGTTGTAGCCTGTAAGTTGTAAGGATTATGTAAGCTTTTTAACTAATGGCAACAATGGCAGCTCTTTCGAGCTACTTGAGACGACACACTTTGGTTTTTAAGGAACATAAAAAAAAGAGCCAGCAGCTGAAAGCAGCTCAAGTATGCAACAAGATGTGGCATCTTCACAACGGATGAACAAACTTGATACCAAGGTGGCAAGAATAATTATAGGCAATCATCAGTCGCTCTGTTGTGAATCATTCCAGTATTCTGGTGCTCATGACTGAGGAAGAACGCTGCATGCGTATGATGACGCTCATGACTCATGACGTAACTGAATCACCCATTCCCGTTATTTAGCCTAAAGATTCTGAAGGTAAGACATTCTAAATGTATTCACTATGAGTATTTTGTGCATTTCCGCATGCGATTGAAGAGGAAGCTAATTTCGATTTGCACTAAGCACAAAAGATTTCAACTGTAATTGACATGGAAATTTTGTTCTACAGTGGAATCTCTCTAAACGGAACCTGCATGGACGAAAAAGATTTGTTCCATTTATCAGGACTTCCATTTGTAGAACACGTACACATATTACATTGCACTGATGCACAACCAAACCATTTTGCAAGTTCTGTTCCGTTTAAAAAGCAAGTTCATTTAAGAGATTTCTGTTTACCAAGGTTCCACCATATCTGAAAAGCTTTACAACACAACTGTCGTATAACCACCAGCTACAATGAGAAACAGAAGAGGAGGAAATACACAGTCAAGCAATGACAATGGGTTAATGGATAAACAGAAACCAGTAAATTGGTTACATAATATTAAGCACTGAAAGAAACATGCAAAAGTAACTGCAAAAGAAACCAAGTATATAAGCCCCTCAGTAACTTGCCTCAGCACTGCTGTTTGGCATTCCCTTTAGCAAACTCTCCAGCTGAGGCGTAGAGGACACCGGCTTCATTTTATCAGAAGATGTTGCCGTAGTTGTTGCTGACAAAAATGCTGGTGCCTGACTTGTGGTTGACGTGGGCAGAGGGATTTGGAAAGCATGCGGTGCACCTGACTTAGGGGTCTTCACGGACAATGTAGACAACGTAGACGTTTGAACAGGTGGTGGCAGCACTGTGCTGCCGGCCGAATAACCCAGGCGACTAAAAGCAGACACACGTCCATCAGACGTACCTGGAGGAGGGGGAGGCTGAGTAATGTCGAACCTGAACTGTGGCAGACCCTGTAGAGAGCACAAAAAGCTCAGAGTAAGATTACGTGTCAGCACGGAAAGTAGAAGGACGGAAACAAATGAAGATACCTGTCTTTCTGTAAGTGGCAATCCTGCGGGTACATTAGCAGGAGGATAGAAAGCCTGGTGAGGCAAAGGAGGCGGTGGTGGAGCGATGGCTCGTGGCCCCATGAGTGGTGCTGGTGGAATAGGTGCTGCATAATGATGAGGTGGCAGAGGGTAGCCCAAGGTAGGAGGAGGGTACGCTCCATACGGCTGTGCAGCTGGAGGTCTGCCGTGAGGGGTAACACTGGGCTTTAGGTTCAATCCCAGAAGATCAGCGCTTACTTGATTAACACAGCTGTTCCCAAAAAGGTTTAGTTCTCCTACTTCAACACACCAACTACAGAAACGCCCTTGCCATACCTATAACCTCCATAGCCCATGGCTGGGTGAGGTGAAGGGGCCACACCTGTGCCACCCATGGAAGGTTCCAGGTGAGCGTATTCAGTATAATGATCATAATCTCCTTCATAGTTGCCTTCGTAGTCCTCAACATATTCTGAATCTTCACGATGCTGCCTGGTTCTAGCTGAGGACGGAGGACGCGTTGACAGATCTTCGACCTTCTTCTGCAATTTTAAGTGCATTTTATTCTGCATTTAGTCAAGCCGCAGAGATTACGACAGAGACGAGTTAGCAATGACGAACGATATCTAGGATATCTTGCGTGCTGGACACCATTGTCTTAGCACCAAAGAAATCTGAAGCCCTAGGTATAGCCCCTAAATTGATTACACATGTAAATCACTATAGCCTACCCATTAGCCATTATAGGCAGCAGAATTGCTGCACTTTTGTGCAAGAAATCGACCCTACAACCTCAAGACACATTATCAACAACATTCATGTTACTTCATAAACAGCACGATATTCTTGGCTCCCATTTCAGTGCAGGACACACGCTTGAGGGAGCGCAGCAGATGAATTCCACTACATTTCGGCCAGCTAGAAGGAGCGGATATAGGATGTTCCGTGTAGCCATTTCGTGAAAAAATATTTGCGATGTTTACGGTGTTCAGAATATTTAGCCAATTGCTGTGAATATGTCAAAACATTTAGCTAACTGCAGTCATATGTGCTACGCTAACTGACATAGCGAAGAAAAACAACAGCAATAAGGGAGTATGAAAAGCCTGTGATTTACACGTGAGCCTTAGGGACTCTCCACTCAATACATTTGTTGCAAATTTAGTAACTCTAGGAAATGTTAGTCAGTCAACAACTGCTGCAGGACTAATACTATTTCAAGCTCCAGCTCTGAATCTTGATGAATGTTCACCAATACGATAATTTGATAATGACATTAATAGGGTTCACATCCTACTTTACTATACCAGTCAAATTACATTTTACAACAATTTATCCCCCACACTCCTGAGTTTCACAAGAATAACATGCACCAATAAGAATGCAACAATATTGGGCTATGTACAACCACAAGAATAACCTACCAAAATCTGCTCCATGAACTTCTGATGCTGTTTAAGCTCGTCAACGATGAGCCTGTTGGCGTCCTTCAGCTGGGACAGGGTCTGAATTATTGTGTCTTGCGTCTGGGAAAGTGACCGCACTTGGGAGTCAAGCCGCTCGGGACTGGGCATCAGGTGTGGCTGCTGCTGCTGCATTGTTTTCATGCACAGAGAAAATATTAGCAACAGAGATAGCAAATTCATTCCAATTCATTCTCCACATCCAATCACATTCCAATCTTATTGTGACCAAATTTCAAAGTAAGATGCTTCCTTTCAGACATGATGACATGATTGAATCAGGGTAAGTATTGATTTGTACACAACTTACAGTTTAGCATGTGACAGAACTCAGCATTTTGTGGTATTTAAAATTTCACCCAGTCAGTCCTCGAAGCCTGTCTAGCACCTACCAAACTAAGGTCCTCACCTCATTTGTGCTGGGTTGGCATATCTTTCTTCGACTGAAGAAGCTGTTGTCCACGCGAGGTGTGCTGCAAGTCACGGCGGTGCTTGCTTCAGCAGGCGTGAATGGGCCAGTGTACTCATTCACGGTCACATAGTGCTCTCCATCCTCAAGATTGTTACCTGTAAGGCAGCAGGAATGCAATGAGCTCTCAGGGCACAAAAGAGGTAACAAGAATGCATTTACAGTTGAAAACAGAAACGTTCAGTTGATCTTCCACATCCTCGATCTCATCTCGCAGCTGTTGGGTAAGCGGGTTCGTAGAGTCACCACGTATACGGTCAAGAGTGAGGTACAGGGCATCCTTGGCCTTCTGGAGGAGTAACCTGCACTGGTTGGCATCCTCTTGGGGAGCAAGTTTTTTGAGTACCTAAACCAAAACTGCAAGTCTGAGAAACTGCCACACAATCTGCAACAAGAAGAAGCTACTTGGTGGTGAGACTAACCAAAGCCTGATAGAAGGATGCATGAGCCGAAGACAGTTCAGAGAAGATGGCTGCGGCTTCCTCCAAACAATCTGCATTCATTGCGCGGATACCAAGGAAGAGTTTGCCCTCTTCGTACAGGAACTTTATCTCCTCTGAAGACAGAGTTTTCGCATGGGCGAAAGGAAAAAGTCGCTCTCTTGGAGCTGCGGGGGAGCCACTGTCCCGCTCAAGGAGGGAGATCACTAGCTGCCAATACAGGGCTGCCCTTCCTTCAAGAGCCTTTGCCCTCGCTTCGTGGCCAAATTCTTTCTGTCTTATAGACTATAAGAGAAGCACGAATGAGAAAATTAGATAATGCCCACCGCTGCAACAAAATTTTTATTTGTAAATTGTACTGAAGAATCCTGAAACTGGTCTATGACGTCCTACTAACACTCACTTTCTCTGCAAACACCCTCGCCAACTGGAGGACAAGCCTGACATCCAAGCCGTGGTTACCAATGCCCCTGACGACTTCCAAACCCCGCTGGAGCACACGTAGCAGTTCGCCAAGATTTACTCTGCATATGAGATACAGTGTAACCAGACAGCACTATGAGGTACCTTTACTTCTGCAAAACGTTGCCTACTTTGTGGACTTTGAGTGCAAGAGGTATGCAGCCTTCCACCAATTGGCTTGCAACTGAGTACAGAGAGCAGTGCCTGCGTACGGAGGCAGGCACATGGGACCCCGAAGAATCGGTCGCTGTTCTACAGCCGTTGCTGCACAAATGCAAGTTGCTTCCAAAAATGCAGCTACATCCATCTGGTTGAAAGATGCTGGGTTGCCTGTGGTTAGGTTGAGGGAATCCTGCAGCAGATCTTGAAATACTTGCGCCTGCAGAAGACATCAGCCCGGCTGTTGCAGACCTCGTGTTTCCCTCACACTATTCCCGTCACTGATAGGCCTATTCTAAAATTTTCCTTGGCAAACAGCTATGAGTACGATCACACAGAAAGCAAGCTACGCCAACACCTCGGGTGGGGGCAATGCAAACCTGCGTATCTGTATTACATAAGGGAGGATACATCATAATATTTTTTAGATGCACAAGACTGTGTATTGGCACATTTCTGTGGATGCTTTGTTACAAAGATGGAGTACGTCTCTGCTGTATTAAACCCCACACAGATCATCCAATGGGCCCAGCTTTGAGCCTACCATAAAAAAGAAAGAACTGTTCGTCTGTTTTCTGCAATATTTCCGTCACCCACATGCCACCATCTGGAGTATACCGTAACTAGTACTCTGAATGTAATGCCTAAACCTGAGCCAGACCACTTACCATCTCAGTCTGACAATCTAAATTCTCAGTGTGTCATTACCCAAGACTGAGGCCACTCTCGAGGCATTTCACTACTATTCTCGAATACTAGCAAAATGTATAAACACTATCACTGTTGCCATTCTCATCTACTCTTCCTTCCAGTTTCCCTTTAGACTGCAGAATACTACAACTAATGAAATGAAGATTTGCTGACAGGACCCACCTCAAAACGGGGGCCAGTCTTTTTGCTGATCTTGCCTCCAGACAACCCACTGTGAAGCCCTAACCACACCACATTATTCAGCGACTGGGGGTTCTTCTTCTGAGCGACTACAATAGAGAAAAAAGGTTTTTTGGATATATATCTTAGCGCCGGGAGGCAACAAAAAGACAATTTTTCTTACGTTTGGCATATTCCTCTAGTGCCGTGCTGCAGGGGAATTCCAGGCTTGCTTTGACAAATGATTCTTCTTGCAAAAACCATGATGACGAACCATTCACCTTTTCCCCAAACAGTGTAGTGTATATTCTTGCCCGTGCCTAAGTGCAAATTTAAAAAAAAAATTAACTTTTCATTGAAATCTTTCTTCATTTCACAGATGAAGCTGTACCTGCGTAATACAAACTTCCTGCTTGATCTTTGACAACCACTGACTTCGGTCGCGCTCGCAGAGGCACATCAGAATATAGCCTACAAAAAAATAAACAAGCAGTGCCTGCTTATATATATGCAAAGTGATAATTTCAATGCAAGAATGGACACAGTCACCAAACAGTCTTTCTGCAAGCAAGAAGGTGACACTTGACCAAGACCGCACCCCGTCCCCACCCCATTTTCTTTCACTACAACAACCACGAACTCTGTGGCCACAGCTCAACCATGCACACTGTTGTGAATCTTGAAAACACATGCAGTACTGAGATATTTTACTGCAGATCTTTTTACACAACTACTAAAGCAAGCATGCAGTACACTGTGAAGGTTCTCAAAACAGGTATCAATAAAAAAAAAAAAAAAAAAAAAAGTTGAGAAGTCAGAATTAAGAGGCGAAAGCTCACCACAGACAGCAAGCCTCCAGTTGGCCTGTACATATATCTTCGAAAAGAATTCCTTTTTGGAGGGATCCAGTGCAAGGAACCAGCCTTCATGCTGTAGGTCTGCAGGAGGCTTCCGGGAATATGCACAAAGCAGCAGAGCTCCACCAAACTGGGAGGCTTCATTCCGATTTAGTTGCTCCTTAAAATTATATGCAGAGTACATATAAATGCCACATCAGGATGAATGACCTGTACCTATAATTATACTATATATATATGTTGATAGCCATTGCTCTAAGCAAAATATGGGCAATGTTAGCCACAAGCAGGAGAAACAGAGTCAAAGTAACAGAGCATAGAACACAAACAGGGGACCTTAGGGTGCACATTTTTGCTCCATGGGACTCTTACAACATGGTTTCAGGTGATGAGTGCAGCTCAAGTTACATCTCTACTATACCTCCCTTATTTGCACTTAAGAGTCCTTAAAAGGGTTTGTGCAGTTGGCCCGAGCTTCTGCACCAAAAACGGGGGAAAAAAAAAAGAAAAGAAAAACAAGATATGTGTCAACCACAGAAACCTGCAATCCAGTGACTGTGGCCCAATAAAAGCCCAAAATCACACAATGGGCCCCGCTGACACCAAAACTTATCTGCGAACATTACATGTGCACGTCCACCGCTGACAGGAAGATGGTTGTGGTGTCACCGTGTCACATGACATAATCTGTAGTATTTCCGTTATTATGGCCCACAGAAAATGCTATTTCCTTTGATATTCTGGAGTGCAGCATAACTGACTCTGGTACAAGGACCTATTTATAAAACTGTCACAACCTATATAATGGAATAAATGAACAGTCAAAAGGAAATGGGATCTAAATGACACTACTGTCCACATCAAAAGGTTCCCACACAAGGCAGGCGACGACCCCAAAAGCCAGATGTAACTGCGAAAAGGTGGTGGTAACAATCATGCGCTCACCCTTCTTGCTCGCCTCAATATCAGAGTCGCAAGGTGGAAGAAATACTCTCCCATCATGTGATGCAGCACAAACATCCAGGATGCTGAGCTACCCAAATGCAAAGTGGTGGCAAGATGTAGTGCACTATCCAGCCTATAAGACAGAAAGAATGACTTACAAATGGGCACTTCAAACATGCACTTATGAGGGAAGAATATAACACAACTCACGACTGGATAGCCTGGACCGCCATGTCGCCGGAGTCATTCACTTCTCCACTTTCAGAGTGCTGGGGCAACGCATGGGGTTCCGAGAGTGCCAGTTCGATAAGCATTGCCGTACAACTCAAGTAATATGTCATGAAATCCACATCAATAGGGCCAACTTTTTCATCTACATATGCCTGCAAGACCATTACACTTTCAGACCCAACAGGAAATAATGTGCAACAACCTCCTTTCTTTAAAGGCATCTATTTCCACGAACCAATCCAAGAAAGAAAAAAATCCTCCTCACCTTCGATACGTCAACGAGGCAACGATACCAACTGATTGAGCCTTCGAAGAGTCCTTTATTTTCCACCTCACGAGCATACTTCAACGCATCCTCAACTTGTCTCATTTCCAGAAGAATCCTCAGACGTCGAACCTGGAGGTCAGCATCATTTGGGCGAGCCGCCTACGAGATACAACATGTCCTCTGCAACGTGACACACTTCACAAGACCTACAACCATGACATACCAGCTCGGCAGCGATGAGAGTCTCAACGTCTTTCAGGCTGGAGTCTCTGTTTGCTTTGAGAAGGCTTTCCTAAAGAGCAGAAGCAGGATCAAGGTCTAGGTGAAATCTTTTGCTAACTCGTAACAAAGTGTTACCCTGCATAACGCTGTATAACGCTGCTTTTAACATGTCTGACAGGCCACCTGTAATGTTTTTCCAATTGCACTTTGGCATGAGCCAATGTTTCCATCCCAATGTTAAAGATATAAAATAAATGTACTCAGCCGATAAAACAACTGGCACAGACATTCAGGATGGCTTTATTTTGTGTGACAGTGGCAGTAACTGCAGGCACTATGCTTTTACTATGAGACTGGCAGTGACAATAACAAGCAGCATTCATCTGAAACGACCAGAGCCTCAACTTTACCTTCAGCTTGAACACAGTGTTGTGGCCAGGAAAGAGTTTTTGAGCACGGTCCACCCAGAACTATAACGGAGTACGACACTTCAAATCTGACTCCTTTCACAATTGCTTGCACTACGAACCTTTGCAGTTTCAGCATCAACGGGCACATTGCAATACAGCTCACAAACTGTAAAAGAGGGGTACATTACTTTTCTTTCTAGCTGAAACATGAACGGTTTTGTGTATTTAAAAAGAGGCGGAAAGGAGCATGCGACGTCGTAAATGAACAGCCTTACCCTTGAGAACGAGGCCCTGTTGGTAACTATCTAGTTCAAATGATCTGTAATATTTGCAGCTTACATTAGATGTCTCCAAGGCTAATAAATATTACATATGGCCATTTCCACTTACTTCTTATAAGACACAAGCGCCTGTTCCAGGTTCCCTGTTGCCTCATGGATCTTGCCCATCAACTTGTGGGCACCTGCATGTTTGTCCTGTATCGCAAGGTACGCATGCAGGTACCTACAGGAAGAAGCATGACGTTATGCATAAAGCAGAACCTAGGTCTTTGATTCTGTCAACTGCACAGCTTAGGAAAGGCAAGAATACATCACTTCTGAAAAAACATCATGGAAGCATTTGCATCACAGCTGTATGTTAACATCAACAGGCTGAACCATACAGACTTTACTTTTTGTACTCCTGCTGAAAATACGAGAAAGGGTACGAGATAAGGTTCATGATGGTGAAGGGTGATCCCGTTTCCGTTGAATGTTTGTTGGGAGCCTTCCGTTGATGTTGGTGTCGGTCCACGAT
>JARGYV010069412.1:0-10059 GCA_029532675.1 Ornithodoros moubata | reverse complement strand
ATTGGTTGCGTTTATCAAGTTAAGCCAAGTATCAGTGTTCTCTTTTCGGAGGGCAGCCCCGCTGGCAAATCGCTATTAGTGTACTCAAGTGAAAAGAAAGGCGCCTGGAAACGACAATAATTTTGCAAAGAACAGCAAAAGTGAGATAAATTAATGACATCTATCCACGCACCCGACTTGTTAATGGGAACGCCACAAGAAAATTTCCATCCAGAAGGAAATGCAGGGATCGGAAGAGATGTTAGGACTAGAACGGAAACTCTCTTTGACCACGAAACTCGGTATGGTATCAATCCCTGCGCGATTTAAGTTCAACGATGGCGCGAGACATGTCCGACTCGTCGACGGGAAATAACGGGGGCGAAACGGTTAACGGGCCATTACATCCAACGTGCTGATACATCCATCGATGGATGTACTGGCACAGTTTGAATGTAACGGCACGTTGGAGACGCTTTGAATTTCGTGTACCAGTCAGCCTTACTTGTTCTCGTATAATCTCCGCATTTCGTGCCGATGATGATGCAGGCCATGATGGGAAATTACATGCCCTGCTTTTAGACCAGTCTAAGTTGAAGACAGCTTCGTTAGAAAGTATTTTCCTTTTCATCTCTTTACGAGCAATCATTTGGTGGTGGCCGTGATGGAACTGTGGAGTAAAAACGGGTTTTCCCTTCGCAGTTCCAAGACAGGAACCTAACCCCTACTCTCTGCTCAGTTAAAAACAAAGAATGCAGTTCCTCTGTTGATGCACAGGGAACGTATCACTTGACGAACGTTTCTTTCTCCCAAGTAAAAGGTTGCGTGCGCAATAAATGATCACATGCACAAGAACCACCATTAGCAATAAGCATTTAGATAGGATAGAAGACCACAATGTAGGTAGATCAGAAGAAACAGCTAGCTCAGGTTCTCACCTTAGCTTTTTTGTTTTTTTCTTTCCCTTTCGCGTCGTATGCCGTCAACAAGCTGGTGGGTCACATTGGAAGATTATCCTAAACGTGAAGTTTGTAGACTGTGCGTGCGCAGAGGAAGCCCAAGGTGGAAGGACACCCAAAATAGACTGACTCCTTCAAGGCACGTCCTACTTGTAATTGTCTCTCGATTCTTCGCAGCTTTCTATGTCTAGAACCACGATGCAAGCGTTTTCTTCCTCAAAGGTTGTCTATCGATGACGTCTCTAGGATATTAAAAAAATGAAACGCCGGAAGGCAGGCCGCTCATCGCGCACCACACCCCTCATCGCGCACCACATTGTGTAGAAATACATGTATGTGTATACTACGCATATATATAAAAGAAGAAAAGGATTACGAAAAGGGGAAAAAATATGTAACGTGTCCACAATTCGGTAATATAGAACGCGCGGACGTAGACAGTGTTCTCGTATGGAATGATTACTTCATCATGGCATCTAGACATTAGTTGATTTGTTTTTGTTCCAACTGAATATGATTGTTTTAGGCTTGCATCCAGCTAAAGATGGCAGTGAAACCCGCATAGGTAACATGACGAATGAACTCACCGCGAACATTCCCCAGCTCGCCATCATTTTCTTTCTTTTTTATCAAAAACACGATACTTAAATTTCAGTTAAGGTTTACCCGGCATCCGACGCAATGAATTTTTTCAGTGAGTAAGTGAGATAGCGAGCGCATATTCTGCACGTAGGTCAATCCCAAGTTGAGAAGAAGCCCCCATTACTGGGATGTACGTCCTCGATTCCATTTCAACGAAGGTGGCCTTGCAGTGAGTATTTACTTTCACGAAAGGCGATACCTGTTTCGCTTCTTCTCTCATCGACGTATGTCCCTACAGGAGTACAATGTGCAATAGGGCTGCTCGTCAGGTGCCTTATTTGTTTCTCTCTTAAATGCTGCAACCCGACTTTCAGTGCACTGTGCTGCTTGGGGTAAGACGAAGCGCGTGCCTATATGAGCTTTTCCTCATCCAAACTATAGGAATCTTGCAGATTGTATTGCAATGAGCGTCCGTCGAGCCGTGTGTTTAAACGGCATGTAGATACAGCTCTCAAGTTGGAATTTAATTCCTAGCACATCTAGAAACTCGCTGTGACGCAATTTCTTAAACAAGTATTTTTGAATCAATGTTTGAGCATGTTGATGAACGTACCTTTTTGCGAGCATCCCGAGGAAGATGGATCGTCGTTGGTGCGGACTGCCTACCAAATGTGGTCCCATGAGTGTACTCGAGAGGGTACGACAAGGGCCGCACGGCATGAGCCAGACGTTTCAAGTCGCCAATGACCATCTTTGTGGGCAGTCCTCACAAAAGTCGTTCCATTCGTCACACATGTCTACTACATGGTTCACATTCTTGTTATACACAATGGCTCCGTTAGCCAGAGACTGGCACTCCAGTAAGAGGACTCCTCCGCCGCCTTGGATCTATTTAAAGTCGCCTGACTCCAATCTGGGCAACATGTCAGCAGAGAACCCAGAGCTGGTTGGCTCCTATGCTTTAACGCACCAAAAAGCAAGGCAATTCTCGTTTTCTGTCACTTGCTGCCTACGCGGGGAAGAATGTTATCGTCTATTCGGAGTTTATGCTCCCGTTCGTCTAACCAATTCACGTGATGTCCACAAAGAAAGAACATCCAGAGTCTCAACTTGTACTTTCCTACGTCATCTACTCACAACGCTAGATGCACTGAATTTAAGCCGAAGGACTTGACCAATGCGCCCTGAATTCCGTTCTTACACCAGCTGGCCTATATTAGATGATGAATGCGTCCAGTGCGGGATATTCCCGTTGCCTTCCAGATTTCGCTTCATTATCTGAGCCATCCGAAGCAGCACAACGTTCTGAATATCGGTGTCTTGTCTCTTCCTCCCTGAAGGCTATAAAAGCAACCTCAAGCAAATTGTCCAGCCCTGATGCATCCGACATGATGAATAGCAGTAAATGTTTTCTTTGTACTTGACACAGATGATCGCTTTAAATGTTGTGACTTACACTGGTTGCAGGGAATCCGTACTTCATGACCGGAGACGGGATGCTGGTATTGAGCTTGAGCTTGGGCTTGGGCGACGCAGACTTTGAAAACATTGTGCTCATCGTATTACTGAACGTAGCGCTGTATGTGGCACTGCCAGAAGGCAAACTGGACGTCACCTCTTTCGTCTCCATCACACTCTGTAAAGAACACAACGACCATGAGCAACGGTATTCTCTTTTTTCCCTGCATTGTGCTCATTTCAAAAGCATTTCCCCAATAGTATAGCTCATGACTCCAATTGGGTCTCAAGACTGAGTCAGAGCGAAGATTGGTTGAAGACCTTGGAGCGGCACATATGGATTGCTGCTTCATGCGGCCTTTTGAGTGCTCATGATGGTGGGCTCACTTCGCGCTTTGAAATAAGTCACGTCAAAGGATGCTTCACTGCCTCTTATATACTGTATGCTGTGCAGTAACAGTTCAAGTTGTGCGAGGACAAAAAGCATCGGTATGGAAAACGCCCTGCTGAATTCCTCCTCACGTGCCCGGCATAAATTTTCCATTGGCTTTATATTAAATGTTTGAGCAAATGCTAAACCCCTGAGACATGAGGAATACGGGGTGCGGCGCATATGTGTCACACATTTCAACAGCGTCGGAAATATAGCAGAGCACACTGAAAATCTCTCAATGTTGCCAATCGACAGCATCTTCTCTCAAGTGTTATTCCCACGAGTCCAAGTTGTCAAGAGACGAATAAAAACTGTCAAAAATTTCACCCAATGCATTTCCAACGGCGTATCTCGCGCGAAATCGGTTGTTTCTCGGTGTCTGAGGTGCAAGTTCACGACACCACATCGAGGCGTTGCATCACATCGGCGTTCAGCAAACCTCCGGGGTGGCTAAATTCAGTGAAGCTTGAGCAGGCTTCTATTTGGCTCGCGTGATGCGCCTCCTAGTTGTGCTGATGTCAACCTCCACCTGATAGTCCGAGAAACGACCGATTTCGGGCGAGATACGCCATTGGAAATGCATTGGATGGAATCTTTGACAGTTGTTATTTAATTCTCGACAACTTGGACCCGTGAAAAAAAAAAAAAAATTGCAATAACAGTTCAGACAAGATGTTGTCGATTGGCAAAATTTGAGGGCATCGTTTTCTATTTTTCCGACGCTGGTCGAAAATGTGTGACCCCTCTCTTTCATGCGTTCCCCTGTGCAATGAAAGTGGTTTCATCCCATCATGTTGTTGTCTGGGCTCAATTGTCCGTTTTACGGCAAAATAGCATTGAAAGCGCATCATCAGCGCTGAATGGGTTGCAACATGTACTTGATAGACGTCCGGTCTCACTTGTGGTCGGGATACAGGCCTCGTTCTTTTCGCTCATTTTGCTTCGCCGAGTCTAAAATTAAAAGTAGAAGAAAATTGGCGAGGCTCCATCTTCATTGGATGACACGACGTTAACCAGAGTGTGTGAGAGAATTTATCCCGAGCTGGACTGACGAAATTGTCGCTCTCCTAGCAGCCATTTGCGATTCGACGATTGTACAAAGACGCGTGACTCGTCAGTCCTCTCCCCGCTATTCTTTCCGCAACCATTCCAAATGGTTCACCGTCTCCCCATTTCTCATCCACATGGTCCAAGCATTTCGAGAACGACACGTCAACATTTTAGGATACCGCTAATTGCTAGCGCTATGGGATATCGCAGTACTGGTGCTGCGCTAAAAGAACCGGGGTGGGGGAACGGAGTGAAAAGGGACTCACTGGCCTTTCGGTGCTCAACTTTTCCCGGTCGGCCTGTTGCTTGGAGTGGTATTCCTGCTTTACAAAGGACACATGTGCAAAATAAAATAGAGAGAACTTGCATTTATTAGGTTTTTATCAAAAGTAAACGGAGCAGACACACATAAGCTGCATGAAATGTTCAGGCCATTTGGGGCTGGGGCCAATAAAGAGGCGGCTGCTCTTCGAAGCTCCCTTTCAGTCGGACTCAAACGTGCTGCTTGTGGTAGAAGAGTAGGTCTGTTTCGAATACTGCATTTTCTGGAAAACAAAACAAGTCACAGCTAACTGAGCATCTGGAATCTCGCTTTTCTGTACACAAGACAAGCACGTCTTCCTACGACTTTTATGCCCCGTTGTGCCCTGGATTTCCCACTCTAGTCCCAAATCCATTACGTCTCAGAGACATGAGATTAGCGTTCGGCACCAGGATGCTTTCTCGTTTCTTATAATGGGTGAGGGTGTCATGGTCTAATGGCATGTCAAGTCCTCCTTAATCTATGGGCAGGCACAAACTGGCTCCCGACGCGACCTGGGTACTTGACATAAATTAGAAGGACCGAGAAACGCACGTCGTAGCCAATCAACTTATCTCAGTATTTGACAGAGACGATGATGAAGGAGTGATTACCTGCTGTACAGTCTTTGTAACGCGGCTCGACTCCGTTTCGGAGTCGACGGATGACTGGCTGACCATCTGCTTGGAGTCTTGCATCATCTTCTGAACGGCCTTCGTCGTCTCCATAACCGTCGAGTCGCCGACTTGCGCAACCCGTTTCGATTGCTGCGACACGGTCTTCTCCATCTTCTGTTGAACAGTCCTGCTGGCATCCTCGGGCAGAGTAACGACTCCTTCAGATCCTGGTAACTTGAGCTGCATCTCAAGCTTTGAACCCAGAGGGACATTGATGACCGACCCTGGAGTGAGCGGGACTCCTTCAGAATCGGCCATGGCTTTCCGATGCTCAAGTCAACTGGGCTGAAAATTTGGCAGCAACTGTGGGAGGCGGCCTTTTTGCACACGTCACAGCTGCGCTTCACTTCGAAGAACAGCCTCCTTTCGGACCCCGCATAGCGAAAATAACTTTCAAGAGGAAGGGACGCTCACCAGGGGAACGACAATTACTTGCACAAGAGAAATGTCTCACGCAAGAAAGATTAAAAAAATCCTGGCCTACAATCGTCGAATGGAAAATTCTTCACACGCTGAGCCTCGTAAATGTTCAAGTACATCGTCGGACTGTTTTTGAAGCGGCATCACGGTCTTTCCATAAGTACGTTTTCTAAGTTGCAAGCACAGTTGTTTCCTGTTGCACTTTTGAGCTTTAGTTAAGTACTTTGACAATAGAGACGTTCGCTGACATTCAGCACATGGCAGGGCACCATCGAAATCCTTACCAGAACTATACTCTGAAACAACTTAAAAGGACAGTCGCATCCAAACACGTGTTAATGAAACGAATACCCTGCTATTCTACATACGCTCAAAAATATCGGGACCAATTATCTCCGCCATACAACTTTCTTGGTAAAGAGAAAATGAATTTTAAAGACATTGGTTGTGTACACTTCAAGACCGTCACAGCGCCATCAACAGCAGTGTGACGTCGTCAGGACTGCAGCTAGTCCGATTCTACGACGCTGTCGTCTGCCGCTCTGTTTGGGCAACTGGATGTCGGTGTCCTTGTCGTGGTTTCTTTTGCTTCGAAATGAAACGATCATCCGACTCGATTTCGTTCATCTGAAACTCGTGAGGAAACCTACGTTGCGTTGCACGAGCACTTCGACCCATGAGCAATCCCGAGCTTGTACGAGTATTTCGTCAGTGCACCCCAGCACACACGAAGGCGTTTGCTTTTTTTGTTTTGCTGAACTTGCCAATCTCATAAAGACATTCTGCGGATGTGACTTGAATCCTTCAGAAAAAGCGACTGAGAGTTGACTTCGTTGTCTTTCTGACAGACGACAGCATAAAGGGACAGTCTCGTACAGAAAGGTCGATTTCGACACTTTAATGAAAAAAAAAAAAAAAGAATCATTAGTGCTAATGTAAGATTGCATCGAAAGCCCATCGGCAGCAGCGCAATAGTTTCCGAGAAATTTTAAAACGTAGTTGGGAGAGCAGACGACGGATGTCACGTGTTTTTATCATCCCCCTCCTTTATTACATAAAAAAAAAACGTCAAGGGGTGACGTGTGCTGCAAGTGGCGGGAAATGCGGAGTATCCCGCTCCTGTGATTTGCCTACCCGCGCAATCACAGCGTTCGTGTTACTTGCGGACGAATGCTCACACTAAAATTTGAATGAGACCCGACGCGCCCTCGTCTGCTTAGCCCCGATTCGCCGCGCGCTTTTCGTCCAATAGCAGACTCCTGTACCTGCTGACGTACCGGATGTATCAATCAATTAATCAATTGATGTATAATCAATTAATCGTATCAATTAATTTCTTTTAACTTAATATCTGCTGCGTTTTTGCAAAATAAAAAATAAAAAATTCGCAGTGTGCCGTCTTCGACAATGGCGATTCGAATGGCATAGGTCTTACCCAGGTCGTCGGATACGAGACCGTCACTTTAACAAGTAAGTGTACAACAGCGTGGACTGAGCTATACCAAAGAGGCAGTATTTGGGGTGAAATGTAATTGAGAGGGTATAACGGGTGCTATACACAACTACAAACAGTGATGTTATCTGAACTGTTAAGAGTGATGAAGCTGTCTTAGAGTATAGTGGTAATGGCTTGCACATAAATAGGCAGAAAACTGAAGCTAGACGAATGACCCACATTGTCTCAAGTGCAGGCCGTCTTACATAGATTTCTATTAAACGAGTTGAGTTGTTAGCGCATGTTCATGACCTTCTTTACAAACCCAGATATTATTTAAAGAGCATATACTGAATGTTGTCGTTCCTTCTCTGACGCGTGGAAATTCTTGTACGTACCTTGTACTCGGAAGAAGGTGTAACCTCGAATGTGGTGTGAACTTCCCTGGACGTCTTTGAAGTGTCTTTCACTTGTTGCACCGTATCACTGTGGAGTGGGGTAGGAGATGCACTATACGGCTCGGGTGGCCCTTTGAGCACAGCACGAGCTTCGGCTTTTGACAGCTGGAAAGCCCATGGAGCCGTTTTGTCATCGTGGAAGTTGAGACCTGGCTTGGCTGGCTGCTGAGCCTGGTTCTCCTTGTCCTCATCGGACACGGCTCTACAGGACATAAACAAGAGACATCCCTCTTTCCTGACGGCAGATACTGGCTTTGTCGTAGGCAACATACTACCACGAAAATCCCTCGAGCCAAAAACACACTCAGCCCATACCACTTTCACCTGCAGTGCCGAGTTTTAGCTTTATTTAATTTGCTCTACGGATTCCAAAATGCTCCAAACAGAAGCTATAAAGTGTTCCTGGCGTTACGTTGTGTAATGTGCATGGTTTCCCCAGTATAAAGTCTCAAGTTAAAATGCTGTCAATGGTTATAAATGCTGAGTGGGTTCAATTGTGCACAGTCCAAATCGCAGTGGCCCGTGTCTATGCATTCCATGCACTGCTTTCTTGCAGCGTCGCTACAAATCAGGTCTAGAAAGTATATTTGCCGGGGTAGGATTTTAGTAGGATTTAACTAAACCCATTGGCACCATGCATTATTGCAAGAAGGAAAATTATTTTCAGAGCTCGCAAATCACACGATCGTATATCGAGCTGGTGACACCTGAAGAGGGAATGTCCAGGTATGTGTATGAGTTGTCCTGGAATTCGCTTAGTTGTCGGTAATGTTCTTAAGGGCCAAGATGTGTCGCTCATAAACACGCTAAAGTCCACAACGAAAGGGTGTTAAAACGGCCATGGTATTAGATGTACTGGTTTTTAGTTGTTCATGCGTCAGTGTAGTCCTGGTATAAGCTGCCGTGGAATTGGTTTACTGGTCACTGTTCTTAGTATAGTGTTTATTGGACTTCATCAACCTCATTCACCGTCACGTCATGAAGAATGCTGTGATGTTGAATGATGGGCAATGATATGATGGCGTGTGAAGTTGAATGATGTGAGTGGCTGTGATGTGATGGGATATGATGGGCAACGAGAAGATGGGATGTAATTGGTTATGAGGGTCTGTGAGGGGATGCCTTGTGAAGGGAGGTGAGGTGTTACGAACTGACAGGGTGTTGATCTAGCTACGAGTGTATTTATATTGCATATTATGGTGGGCTATAGATTCATATGCATTGTTGTTGAATACGTTATCTGGGTATGTATAAGATTGAAGAGCTTCTATGACGTTTGTCGATCCAATGTGATCAGGAGGGTGCTGGTAACATCAGAATCTTAATTTGCATATTCAGTTTCACAGCCCGAACTGCAAATTATTCCACAAGAGTCTGAGAAATGCACATGGCATGCCATTACGGAGGTCGGGTATCTAAAGGTCCTACTATTCGCCATATTGCGCGGTGTGGTTGCATTCGTACAGCTTTGAGTTGTGGTTGCGTGGCTTAGGGCAAGGCATAGCAAGTTGGCAACAAAAAGCAGCTGAAGGGAACGCTCGTTCCCTTTGGATCCTTCGAGGGTCATATTTCGGCACCAGTGACTTGATGTTCGAAAGGGAAATAGACGCCTTGGTTTCGTGGCCTATGTTGCAGACGAAAAGAATAGAGACGTGCACCACAACTCTCGATCGCGTTCCTGTTATCTTGCACAGCTTGCTTTTCATAGGGAATGGACCAGTGAGAAAGAATTTCTCAAGTCTTCGCACCGTTGTTGTGCGAAAGGTAATGAGCCATGATTTAGTTTTCTTAAACTATTTGTCTACATCGTCATGAAGCGCCTTGTTAAAACATTTCGGATGTCAAGCGTGTCTAACGTAAGATTTGGTGTATGCCATGGAGGTAAGAAAGAAAGGAGGCGGCACAAACATCAAAAAGCCGTGGGACCCCTCTCGCGGTCTCATGTGTCAAAACCGCCATTACGTCTTGCCCAAAACGTTCGAGCGTGTTGCCAGTATGACTATTTGTAGGCATGTTTCTACGTATATCTAATGGAATTAGCGAGCGAATTAGCAGCAATGCCTTCGAAGCCTACATTACAAGCCACTGCATCAAAGAAAGAAAGTAGCAGTAACGAAGAAAAAAAGAAAAGCGTTTAGATTAACATCGGTAAAACAAGGTACGTTATCACGCTGGAAATCTGTTGTATTCTGTGTAGCATCCGTTACGCACGAAGGTTCAACAAACCAACCACCCGAGTAGAAGAATCTCGTTTTCCACTAAGCGGCACTGTCTTGTAGAAGCATGTAGGAAATCTCCTTGTAGTTC
>JARGYV010069263.1:0-11773 GCA_029532675.1 Ornithodoros moubata | reverse complement strand
AGCATTGCTTCTATCTCCCCGTCACCCTCTCTCAGGAAGTTTCTTGTAGGGTAGGTTTTCGTAAGTTCTTCATTAAAAGGTTTGCTGTGATTGAGATTGTGTGTTTTGTTCTTTTCCCTGTCTCTGGTTCTCTCCGTTCCTAGTGATGCACCAGCTGGTCTGCGCCCTTGCACTTTTGTCCCCTTGTAGATTTCGACTTGGGCATTACTGAACGGGCAGGTAACCTGCTCTTTTTGCTCCAGTCCCTTGAGTTGCACTAACCTTGCTGCACTTACTACTTCCGATTCCTCATCAGCGCACTGGGCCCTTCCTTTCATCTGCGTGGCATCACATTTGTTCTCTCGGATTGGTTGGTGGCAAAATCGGAGGAAACGTACGATAAACAAAAAATCTCTAAACAGAATGCCTGACCGTCGTTCACGACACAGTAAGTAAGATGTATGCCGAGAACGAGCACGGCAGGGTCTAGGGGAAAGTAGGTAAGACCTGGAGATAGCGCATGAGTCTAGTACGGGAAAGAAAGTAAATGCCGTTCGTATACGTCGTGTCACCTGAACCAATGAAGCATAGGTAAGCGCTGTCCTGTGGGAAGCGATTTCCCGTAACCTTTCCCCTCTCTCATTTCTCTCTCTCTCTCTTTCTCTCTGCTTTCAACGCAGCGTGGCAGCTCTAATTACAGCATTTATTTCAAAAGCAACGTCTTTAAGCGGATCAAGGCGCCCCAAATTCGCACAAATCTCGCCTCGCATTCAGAACAAAGCCATTTGTACGAAATCATTATCTGCGTTGCCATAGCAACGTATTGGGGAATTCGTCTTTTCGAGTTATTTGGCCTCGCATCCCATTTTATGGCTGCTCGAATCTTGTTTCTTTTTTCCTGAAATTGAGAATGCGGACGAGGACATTTTTCATAAAGAATCCGGGCTCTTTTGTCTCGGCCTGGTTGCCCCTCAAAGAATGTTTTTAAGTACGGCTCAAAGATGAAGGTATTTACTGTCTTATTTCTGTTTCCTGCGTTTCTTTTCTCTTATCTTTACGCGCCGACTCGCATGAAATTTGTAATGAGGGAAATGTTAAGCTTTCAAAATGGTCGACCGATACTCGGAAAGAATCTTATGTTGGTAAAAGGTCGGAAGATGTTCAATGGGGATTCATTCCGACAAAGCACAGGCATGTTCCGAAAGAGTACGAAGAATGTACTGTCTTTCTTGAGTTTCAAAAACTCAGGATTTATAGTTTTTTTTCTTTTTCCTTGATGTATAGCTCGTTGTACATCGTTATTCTCTCTCTCTCTCCCTGTGAGGTTCATCGAAGCTATTCTTCTGTAAAACACAAACATCTTACTTGGAATGCAAGCAGTTGGGAAACACAGTATCCTGAAAACTTTACCCCTTGGACTTCAGCAAACAACCTCTGCGCAAATTGATATGACTAACAAAGAAGAATCGGTAATTAATGCCTAACCATTAATGCCATTATAATGTCTAACAGTTTTTAGGGGGAAAAAAAGATAAACACATTTCTGGGCACCGAGAAGGTATCCACAGCTGGCAGATATTGTCACGAATAAAGCGGATCGGAGGACTCAATAATACATGAAAGAAACATGTTTAAATATGTCATCACACTGTACTCACATACCTACATCTTCATTAACATCTACACATAATTACCGCCATTAATTAAAATCTAGTCCCAGAAAATCTGACGAAAGTTGATCGTGTGACACGCAATCCATAACTAACGGCATGAAATGAAGGCAACACACTTTCTTTACATGAATCCGTTCAACAGAAAGATGAGCCGACAAGAGTTTGGGACTTTTATCCAGTAGCCGGAACAGAAAAAACACACACACACACACACATAAAAAAAATCTAATACTTTCCGGGCGCATGACAGTCCAAGCGCGAAAATGCTTTGCTAAATTGATTTTGAAGCGTTGTTGCAACAGTGAAATGTCGGGGGCTCTTCTAAGCCTCACTTGATTTTGGAGATTAGTACAAATCTTACCCCTCCGATGTTCGGCAGCGGAGCTTTCCTTGCGCACTTTATGGCTAATCCCGCAGTTCTGCGTCCGGCTAAGCGAAATTGGTAAAAAAGTCAGCCGCTGCTGCGTTGTCGCCGTAATCCGAGCGACAAACGCAACAGTTCTGTGGCACCAGCAGAAAAGTCGAATGCTAGCAAAAACGGCGGACCGTTAAATTGGATTGCACAAGTGCGTTATTTTCAGCCGAAATTTTAAACCTGCATCCGCTGAAGTGGCTGTGTTTGTTATGAAGGAAGTTTACATGAGCTGGCAACAGTTCTCTATTCCAATTCGTCTTGAATGTCGCTGTCCTTCCAAGTTCGTTGGTGCAAAAGTTTTGGTACACGTGGATGCGTACTGTGCGTGGAAGGAAGGAAACACAAGACGCAATAAATTTTTTTTACATACAAACGAACACAAGAGAAGCACAGAACAACTGACTGCAGTGACTAGTTCAAAACTCAATTCAGTTCAACAGCACTATCGGATTTTTCGCTCAACTTCAACGCAAGTGACAACGTAGAAACAGTGACCATCGTCGTCTGCTTTACAGAGACCCAGTGAGTGAAGAAGGAGGCACGTGTGTACGCCTGCACCCACTAGATGAATGCTGCCTATGAAACAAGAATGCTCCCGCAAAAGTCAGGTATGTGTCATTTGTAGGATATCTCAGTAGGCTTCGTACTTCAAGGATGACGCTGAAGAAGATTCTTTTGAGGCGGGAGCAGCGTTACATCTCTTTGTTCTTTAAACTCCTTTCCTTACTTTACAAAAAGTCCGGAGCCTGTGGGATTTGAGGCGCTGCCACCCAGCAACGTTCCTAAACAGTTTCATTTGCAGATTCAAACCTGCAATCCAGATTCTCTTCAGGGTTAAGTCTGCTTCTTTTATTTCAGCGAGAAAGATTAAAATCTCGGTCGTTGAAAGAACCGAATAGATTATAGGAGTGACATTAAAATGTCCTCTGCCGCAAAGCGTTCACGGGAGGTGCGTCGGACGCGAGAAAGTTCGCGTTATAACGGTGCGTTCGTTCTCTTTCCGCGGTCCCTCGGTTAATTTAGCATACGTTACCCCCGCATGAATACAACTTTCTATAGCTCAAAGGGAAGCCATCGAGGGAACCTCCTTCTTCATTCCCATGAAAGAGTCCTCCTGAATGGAAACCGCGCTGGAAATAGATGGCACGTCCTAACACCATCTGGGTTCTATCGATGCTTCGCTCATATATCGCTTTTATATTTTTCACGCTCCCATACTTCACTTTCGCCTTTACTTCCCGTCACTGGGCCCTTTCGCTTTCGCCCAAGGGTTGGAGGAATTGGGGAGGAAGTCCGTTATTGCCCTGGTCAATTCGATCCTGTCTAGTATCTTTTACGTAATGGCTGTCCTGGATGGCAGTTGGTTCATCAAGGATTACCGTCGTATTGGGAAACCGCGGAAAAAAGTATTACCTAATGAACGAGTGTTGGATTAGAATAACACTAAGATATAAAGGGCTGCTCGTGATGAAGTGAACATGAAAGTGAAAGACTCCAAAGGACGAAGCTAACGCCGTACGCTCGTCAAGATGACTTGCGTCTATGGCACTCGGAGCAATGAGGCGCCCGTCAGGAACATCGTCCATCAGTTGAAGCATCTGCCGCTGTTGCACAGCTATGGTAAAGGGGCAGTCGAATTGCCCGCTGCGGGCATTAGTCTGCTGCAGCCGAATTATGTGACAAAGACGTGGTCCCGCCTTTGCGGGTGCTGCAATTTCTCCTCGCTATTGCAACCATGCGATGGGCCTAGATGAGAAGGATAGGAGTCTTCGTTCCGTCATGAAAGTGGCGTGGCTCTTTCTGTGCCTTGCTCTTCTGTGACAAAGGGCTCTTGTCGAGAAGATATCACTGCTTATGCGACTGGGGAACAAAAGCCGCTATAGCCACCGCTTGTGCTATGACTTGTTACTATGGGAACCTAGCTCACAGATACAGAATATAGATGCAACCAACAAGGCTGGCAGGTTGCCAACGGCTGCCAGACGATTGTAACTTAGCTTTGGATGAGTAACAGGCACAGTTCGTGATAGAGAAAAGCTTGTCAACGTTGTTGTGACGTCGTTCCGCCGCCGCTCCGAGTGTGATCAGAGCATAGCCAGCAAAAGCCCGGGTCTAGAGAGCACGATCGTTTCGCTCTACGAGCAAAGTTAGTGAAGCCGAGCTGTTTCGGCTTGGAACCGAACGCGCTTGGTGTACGGGAACTGGGAATCCAAAAAGAGGAACCCAGTGTGGGGACTGACCCACTGTTAGTATCGTAATATTAAAATCCCTTCGTCATAATGGGGTTATACTTTTTTTTTTTTTTCAATTTCGGTCCCTTCAATATTGCTGCAGTGGCAAAGCGTGATCTTTATCATTGTCAGACGCGACACCGGAAAGTTCTCGCGCCCAAAATTCCTTACATTAACGTTGTTATACCGAGTTGTGAATGATTTAACTTACATGCTCATTTAATAAAGCTTCGATAAGCTACGAAAGACCGCAATGAGGACTCGGACGACACCTCGCCTGTCTACGCGAAAGTAATCTCGCCTTGCAGAGTCCTTCACCCCCGAAAAAGGGATATGCGTCTGAACAGCCATCTTCTGAGCCCCCCTTTTATCCCCTGCTCAACAACATTTTCTCTGGTCGTTTAGAGGGAAACGGAAGTGACGCAGTCTTTCCGGAGTGAACGCTGTGGCGCCAGCAGTCTTTCCGGTTTACTGTCTGCGCGCCGTACAGCGGAAGTACGAAACAATGGGTGCCCCTTTCTGCTCTCCACGCTTCGTGGTTTTACTCAACAGATATTTTATGAGCTGCCTGGCACATCGGTAATCAACTCAGCGTGCTGTATTGCTACAGTATCCAATTAGCTTTTTTTCTTCCTCATTAACACAATAGACTACGCTGATTAATAGCAAGGGTGTTTGTGTGCACTATGCCTGCAGTTAGGGTTAATTAACACATTAAAATATGGTAATGAATGAGAAAGTACTTGCGGGAATCTTTGCTGATAACATTGTACGGAGAATGAACACCACTGGTCTAATTACTGCAAGCATTAGCAAAGCCTTCAGATATGGGGAGGCACAAGTAAACTAATATGATAATGCAGGATAGCATCGTTCTACGTAACTCTTAATACATGCATGTAGAACTGTGTCACGCTTCTTTAAGTGTTGCAAAAGAAGCCAGCGCTTCAAAGCTGTATAGCGTACGCAAACGTAAGCTCGAATCTATATTTGACTAAGTGACGCTAGAGCACGCACGAGCAACTGAAAGCTTAGTGGACCTTTCGAAATTCCGAGCGAAAAAACTAGACGCAAACTCATTTTACGAAACTCTGCATGACCTGCACCTCGATAAAGCACATAAGGCACGACTGCAACGTGCTTCCGCGTTAGCGCAAAGCATTGCGACTCGTCCCTCCTTTGAATATTGCAGAAGCACCGAACGATATACGCTGCCAACACGGGCTTCCTAACTTAGCCTACTCAAAAGACTTTATGCAGAATGCAAACTTTATTGGGCACAGAGAGGAATCATTTTCACCACGAGTCGCTCTCGTCTCTAAAGGTGAATGAAAAAAAAAAAAAAAAAAGGGAGAAAGGAAGAAAAAGGAAGTGCACCGAGTGTTCATCGAACTCCCTGACGGTCGTTCCTTGGTGCCCTTACAAACCTCCCTGGCGCCATTTCTACATATTCACAATTTCCCGTCCGTAGATTCGAAATCCCGGGGATTCCATTGACATCCTTCACCTGCGTCTCCGAATCAATATTTCTGACAAGCACTTCCTTCTCGTGCTGTGGAGCCTCCGCGCAGATTTTTCTTCCGCAGTGAAAGTATAGTGAAGGGATGTCAAAACCATGGCAGAATACGCCACCAGAAAAAGAAGGACAAAAGAAATGTCGCCCTGTTTTCGTGTTTTTCCTTAGTTTTGTATCTCAGTTTTAGATGAAGTTATGGCGCGTTGGACATGTAGTACGAAGTGCGCTGTTGCGACTTTTATGTCACTCTCTGGGATGTTGCAATGGTTGACACCTCTCTCAACCGATTACGAGAAATAGAAACAATTCGTGAATTTGGCTGAAAACGGGTTTGCGAGAGCCTTTCTTCGAAAGAAGATGAAACGTGCTGTGGTTTCTGGAAATTTCCAACAGCGGAACGTCTTGCTGCAGCGCTGGGCGACAGGATTGCTTATGCTGTGAGAGTGCGGAAGGACGGTATAGCATTCATTCGAAACAATCCTTATTCAAGCTCCTCTATATATCACTTGTCCATTTGTCCGTCTTCGAGCCTTTCGAAATGTAGTGGGACAAACCGTGGTAGTCGCCAGTACATATCCTCGCGAAGTCCGCAAACGACGCCTTCGGAAAACAGACTGCCACGTCAGCAGGTGGCCGGCTCAGTGACAACATCACACCACTGCCACTAGCGGTATCCACAGGCGGTATAAACTACACCCTAAAAAGAAAAGAAAACGGCGCTTTCTTTCGGAAGCCACAGACGCGATGTGGTCGCTACTGTGACCACGTGTCACTAATTACACTTCCACTCCGGCGAATTTCATCCCTTCTTATTTTCATACAACCGGCCGGCAATCAGTGTCTCTCTGTGCTTGCAAATGATCGCGTTAAGCGCGGTTGCTAGCTTAGTACTTGGCGTCTCACATCCAGTGAACCGGAACCTAGCATCATCGACAGCATGCAGACGACACACAAGCAGAAAACAGACGAGGACGAAAGAAGCACGATCGTAGAAACACGTCTCATTAGCTCGTATTTGAAATGCATTAAGAACGTGATGTGCAGCTCTTGTCAGCGCGCAGAAAGAAAAGAGGGAGCGGCTGTCGGGACGCAACAAGAAGAAAGGAAGGGCCGGGAAAAGAAGGGCAGGAAAAAAGCTTCCAATCTCGTTACAAAATGGCGGTGGTGGCAGCACCGTCCAGGCGAATTAGCGCTGCGCTGGGTGGAAGTAATTAATACAAATGACGACGGAAGTATCGTGATACGGAACCGGATAGTGAAACTCTTCTAGGAAATCGTTTGCTTTCTTTTTTTCCCCGTTATAGGGGGGACTATGCTTCGGTTTCGGATGGCTATGTCGTCATGGGCAGGGCTCTATACGTCTGCGAACACTTTTCTTGATTCTTGTTTTGATTCTTTAGCCGGTGCCTTCCTGCGTCCGAGCGCTATACGGAGCGTGTCTCCTTCCCCTCTTAGTATGCGTGCAAGAAACGAAAGAAGGGGCATCTGATGCTTAATCCATGAAGGAACTAAGAAGTGGTATGGAGGCCGGGTATCGTGCTATGTGTTTTTGCGATAGTTTGTCTGTAGGCTTTTTTTTTCTATTTATTCCCTTTGCATTCTGAGTTTTCACTGTGTTCTTTCTTTCAGATGGCGGGTTCGCTCTTGATGCTAATGATGGTGCACGTGTCTTATCTCGGGTTCACCAGGGCAGTTAGCCCAGGTAATTATCGCTTTACAAATGTGTGTTTGCGTAACGGTAGTTGTCAGAATATATTATCAAGGGTGGTAGTAGTGGCTGTATCGCTTACTGCTAGTCATTGCTGGCCTCGCCATTGTAAAATAGTAAAATAAAGAAAAAGATAAACACACACACAAAAAAAATAAAATAACTAGTCAACAGGGGGTACAGTCCTTAGGGATGCACGCATACATAGCGAGAACAGCAAAAAGTATAATGTATGTCAAAATATCGCGATGGTCAACAATTTCGGCCAGTTTCTCTAGATCAATTTTTTCCATCTCTCTCAGTTTCAGAACGGTTAACGGAGCCCATATTTCAGTGTGAAAGGCGTCTTTCTACCCCACGAGTCACCGACACTATGGAACGATAGTGCTATCGAAAATGTGACGTTTTCAAATGAATGTTTCTAGCATGCAGATGCGTGGTATTCGACAGCATGTACGGAAAAGCGCACGGAATCTTTACATCTCCCAACTGGCCAGCCCCGTACGAGACGAACGTCGACTGCCTCCTCTACACTTTCTTAGGGGGAGAAAACGACATCATAGAACTCACTTTCGACGAGTTCGACGTGCAGAAGATGACATTCGAGTAAGTACACCGTGCACGTAGCAATAATAATAATAATAATAACCGAAAAGTTACGGCATATCGTGGATTTGTAAGAAGCGTCGCACCTTCCTTGCTGAGTCTAAACAAACCGGGAAAGAAAGAAAGGTAAATTTTAACATCGAAAATTACATTCGCTAGAATTTGATAACTTTACTTCGCCGTGTGACGTAGCACAAGTACACTCTAAAAACAGAACTTCACCGCATAACACGCCGATGACCAATCGCTGTTCCGAATGATACCTTTCAGCGACGTCACTTGCTGAAAACGGTGGTCAGGAAAAGATATCATTCGGAACAGCGATTGATCATCGCCGTGTTATGCGGTGAAGTTCTGTTTTTAGAGTGTAGGCTGATGACAGATAAGGCAAAAACATTGACTGCGAAATTTCGGCTAAGACTCCGGTATATGTGGAGAGATGTGCAATTGAAGAACACCGCGAACAGAACAGAGCATTCGAATACCTTCTCTCCAAGAAAGCATAGTTTTTAGGCAATACATAGTTTTTTACGAATAATAAACACGAATTTATAATCGCTCATATTATTATTATTATTATTATTATTGCTCTCGGAAGCATCCTGCATTTTTTTTAACGTTACGAAACAACAGACAGAGAAGAAGCCAGACTCCACACGACTTATAAAGGCCGATTACTGCATGGCGGACATCGCGATTGCCAAGCCCCCCTGACGATGAAGGTTTAATTTTCCTCTACTTTACGTAATCAGCTTCCACTCTGAAATCTTTTGCTCTTCAGCGCCGGCTATGTCGCTCGCATTTCCTAACGAACCTTGTTAACTCAGGGATCCATCAGGATCCATCGTTCGCGTCGCTTTGTAAATTGAAGGAGGTTCACGGTCAAGATGTTCGACGTGTTTGAATGGGACGAGGAAAAGATGCGTGGGTTTATGTTCATCGTAGATCTGCGTCATTGTTCGATTGGCATGAAAGTTTCCGAATAAGTCGAGTGGCATAAAGTAGTAATGTTGAGAGAATATTATAAACTCATGGATGAAACATGAAACGTACAAAGTTAATGAATAACACTTTTTTATTGTTTGCATTCACCAGTGAAACTGAGGAATAAATAGCTTTGTATTTGTGCGCGTAAACAGAGCATATCACTATTATTTCATATCGAGAGCGTATTTTTCTACCTCACTAGAAGGAAATGTGCGTTATTTTCTAATACAAATATATGAAAACAATTTAGACAGTTGACCTCCAACTACGGTTTAATGATGCAAAGACAGGTTCCTATGGGTTCGCAGAATCTTCTATTCCACATGGTAAATCAGTTAGCCAATTGGAGCGTCGAAAATCGTTCTGCTGACATCAGAGCTCGCCAGACTGTCGTGCAGAGGAGCGTGGTTCGTGTTCCCGCGACATTCTCGAATGTGAAGGAACAAGATTGTGGTGCAATAACTTGTATTTATGCAAGAGCTATATTCTAACAGGTTATAAGCCTGTACTAGCCGTTGTCGTGCGTTACGGCGACCGCCTATAGTGTATTCTCCTGAAGGCCCTTGTCGCAGTATGTAAGAAAGTGCCACGCGGTATTTTTTTCCTCTTCAGGTGCCTGTATGGCGATTTTGTCCGCCTTTATCTTCACCTAAACGACATCGGTGTGAACGAGAGTACGCCGTGGAACGCCATCTTGTGCGGCAAGGAGGCCGACATTGAACAAGTGCATTATTCTTCCGGAAGGGCCCTGATCTTCGAGTTCCATTCCGACTGGAGGCATGGAGAGAACACGGGATTCAGGGGAACTTTCAGGTTCATTAACAAAAGTACGTGAACCTCTTGATATTTAAACGGCCTAGAGCAAGTGAACCCTGTTCAGGAGCCGGTAATTGCCGAGGGGAGCTTTTCTCTTCTTTTCATAAACAAAAATCTCGTGCAATAAACTGGAAAGCTTTCGAGCGTTGTAAGAAGACTTGTATGAAGCACGCGATCAATGTTGGTATCGAAACATTTTTTTTTCCTCTCAAGGGGTAACAAAGTCGTCAGGTGACGTATGAGCTTCTCCTATTTACTCAGTCTTTTAGGACAACTGCTGCTATATGCAGGATAATAATGAGGTGCGATGTTGCTCTTTTACAAACAATCATGAGACAGCCTCGGTTCTTCCTGAGAATTATTAAACAAAACTTTTTATGAAGTTCGCAGTGCAAACAAACAAACAAACAAAAAACGAATTGGTATTTACGCTAGGACGCACTTTTCTGCACTGTCGCCCAGACTAAATATTCCGGACCGACGCACATGCCGTCTGCTTCGTTTATTGTAGCCTGCCCACTTCGGAGATACTGTACGCCCTCAGCTGGTGCGCGCTGCTCTAATTATACCATGCATCGGGAAGTGCTCGAAACGAATAGACTTCTCGGCGGTCTAGACGCGACAGAGACGCTGAATAGCAGACGACGAACCAAGTGGACGCACGCTGTAATTAAGCAAAGCTCCCTGCCATTGCTGGCACAGCCCTTTGCTCTTTATCTTTTCGAGCACTATCTGACGAGTTAATGAACTATGTCTCGTCAATAACCCTCTTTCTGTTTCGAGCTCGTTATGCAAGGCCCCCCTTAAAGACGACTATGCGTGTACGCATAAGCCGGGAATTTGGGAGACGGCTTACAAGGCGGTTATAGACGCTATTTTTCTCACTTTCATGAGGAGAGACAAAAAGAAAAAATGTACGACGCTTACAATGATATTAATAACAAGAAAAAGAAAAGTGTAGGACCAAGTTAACGTCATTAAATTTAATTTAAACAGATTTTGCAGTCTTGCCTTCTAAAGAGGCTACGAAGAAGGGTGATGAAAAAAAGAAAAAAAGAAAAGAAACGACCGCTATGTTAACTGTTTCTATTCCCTTTTTTCTTTCTTTTTTTATGGATATATCAGCTTCGTAATGGACGCTATGTGAGCAGACGAGGTTATGCAGCCTTCTACGTTGGCCTCGGTCGTTTCGGTTTTATGCGTCGCGTCTACGAGCATTATCAGGACGGTGTCTGGTATGCGAGCGGGGATTGCGTACAGTTTAATGCGGGTAGAGACTGGCGGGTTAAGGGTCCTCGAATTTAATGATACGCGAATATGAATATGCTCAGATAGGACTGTTTCGTTGCATTTGGTTCTCGTCGTAGTTGTCATGTGGCCGATTGTTTCTAAAGATACCACCATCCTCCTATTCCATTTATTAAGAAGCGAATTAAGAAGCGAATATCTCTTTAAGCAAAAGGGGATTGTTTCGCATATCAAAGAACGTTCTGTCCAAGTGGTCATTGTAGTACCAGGTTTTCATACAGAAACATGCCACAGTTTACAAGGGAATTCTATTCTTGAGGAACCGATGAACATTCCCTGTAGGTCCGCTTTCATTTCAAGGGTACATTTCTTCCTTATATACCAGGCGAGAGAGAAATACCCGAGGAATTTTTCCATTATGAAATTAAAAAATGAATAAAAATTAGGTTCTCACGCACGGTCATACCAAAACTTCCCTCAGGTAGGCCTCATGTTGTATACATGACGATAGACGATAAAAGCAGCCCAGAAAGACAAGGGACCAACACATGTAGTGACACGGACAACTGCTTACTCTCAACTGAAGACAATTTA